>RCAB01000971.1:0-10306 GCA_003640385.1 Setaria digitata
TTTTTTTTTTGCTAAAAAGTTTACAAATTTATTCAAAATATACACATCTTATGGGTAATTCTTTTCTTTTTCTTTTCGTTTTATCCATTTGTAAAATGTACCTTGTTGCATAAAAGAGCAAGATTATTTTTGGGTTTAAATTATGATTATACAAATAACAGCTCAGTTTTACAGTAGTTTCATTAAATGCCAATTGTTGTGATTCGCTTCTTTCCTTTTGCCGTAATTAATGGAATGATGATTGTTTTAGTTTTGTTTGGTATTAACTAATGTTGTTGATAATTCATTTATTCCATGATCAAATCTATAACATGAAGCAAGCATTTCTTATTAAATATTTCAATAAAATATCATAATTTTTTAGTTTGATCTTTCTTTTAACAGATATCTTAGTTGGATCAAGAAAAGCGACAATAAAATGAGGACAAAAAAAAAAAAAAAAGGTGAAAGAAAGCGAGATTTTAAATATCGTGAAATCTCGATGAAATATTTAACAAAATTATTCTTCTCAATTAATAATTAAATGAGATACAACTATGCTACTATTATTATACTAATTAATATATTTCTCATAATAATGCTAATTAATATATACGAATATGTGATTAATCTTAATGTACAGTATGACAGACAGATGTGATTGCTCGGTTTAATTAAACACCGCTCTGTCAGGTGCATGAAATATCTTACTAATAGTACAACATTTCCATTCCGAATAATGAAAAGTTGTAAACAAGAATTTACTCTCCTATTTAAAATGACAGCAGACAAACAGACAGACATACACACACACACACACACACACACACACACACACACACACACACAAATATATTTACACAAACAACTTGTTGAATCGTAATTAATTTTCAGATTAATTAGGAGTGCGAGATGTAAAAAATGTGTATGGTTATAAATAAAAATTATAAATTAATATACGGTATTCTGTGGACAGTAGAAAGCAACAATTGGTATTGCATACACAGTGCATAGTGGTGTACGGTGTCGCATGTACAGTATCTTTCTCGTTCATTTCGTCATTTTTTCTTCCTTTTTTTTTTTTTTTTTTTTAAATTTTTTTGAAAAAAATCTTTGAAATTGATCGGTAATTCGAACGGTGAACAAATACATATGGAAAAGGAGAGCAGATATGAGTAAACGAGCGATTAGTGATGACTTATGCAAATATTGTAAGCATCAACTTGTCCATTCATCCTCCATTCTCTTCTTGTCACCCTTCTCTGTCAACCCCCTCTTACTCCCTCATGTGTCGCGTTCTCTCTTTTGGTTTGGATAAATACATAAATATTCAGAGTTAGTGAAGAAATGAGAATGGAATAAGAAAAGAAGAGGATCAAGTTGCATGGAATGGAGGGGGGAAGAGAAAGGAAATTTTAGTAATCAACTTTGTAACGAAATAAAATTGCATTATTTGATTGAGAAAATTAATTAAAATAATTATGAATTAATTAGTTATATGATTTTATATAATTCAATAACCAAAATAGTGGAAAATTGCTTAAATTTTTCTTTTTTTTTCATTATTCTTACTTTTAAATTTGACTTTTTGATACATAAGAAAAAAGAAATTAAGCAAATAAATCGATGTGCATATTAACAGCTATTATAAATATCATTAATTATTAATTGAGAATTATTGCCTTCAAACTTTTTCACTGCCCTTAGCTGAGAATTTAAATTCATTCGAATAACTAAATGTGTGTGGTATGGTGCATAAATCTTCCTCCGACAAATTGTCACTTGCTAAATCTTTCCTTTATTTCTTTCTTTTTTATTTTTCAAATTTAAAGGATTAGAAAACTTGATTTGATGAAAGAAGGCAAAAAGAAAAAAAAAAAAAAAGGAAGACTTTAATCGATGAATTGAAGATTACGGTGCCATTATGAATTATTTTATTGATGCATAAATATGTGTACATTAATGAATGGCGCTTGTCTAAGACAATGAAAATCCAAAAAGTAACAGATACTACTGTAATTTGATTGTCCCTAATTTAATCGGATTGACTGACTGATTCTAATTCTTTATGATCTTTCAGGTGCAATGTTTCTTTATGCTTTAAATGCTTATCTAATTGATCTAATTGCTGTCATTAAGAAATAAACGATAGAACCAGTTTACTTTTAAATCATTAGCTATCATTAAATGACATTAAAAAATTTTTAAGTTTTTGAAAAATTGTCAAGTAGTATGCATGAGCATTTGGTGTCATTAAAGTGAACTGAAATGAAGTATGGTGTGTTGATTTATTTTCTGGAACTTTTAGAAGTTTAATTGACAGAATTAATTAGTAAACGTGAATCATCAAAAATTTAGCAAAAATTTAAACAAAAAATTGCTCTATACGATCTCTCTTTTTTGTTGGTACAAAATGACTTTATCAAATAATAATTAATAAAATGATTCTTATCTGTATTCGTATTTGTTTGGGCTAAATACTTCATCGATTAGTTTATCAAAGCATTTAGTAATCAGTAATTTATCAGACATCGTATGAGTTTATTTCAGTTATCCATAAAGCACAGTATGCAATCATATTTTAGTAAGGCAAAAGAGTTCCCATGTTTTCCATCCAATTAATTTAAAATCAACTTTAATTATTTTCCTAATGAAGACTGCTGGAAATTCCCAGGACACAATGTTAATAGTGTTAATTAATTATTTGATGAAATTATAACAAAAATTTACACATATACACTTCCATATTGTCATTTTGTTTCAAACAGGGAAATGACCGCATAATTTGATAATTTTGAACATAATTCAATGAAAATTTAAAATACATTACAGTAATAACAACAACAGCCACTCGTTATTTATTGCCTCTAAATTTCCAAAATTTCTTAATGCTCCTTTTTTTTTTTTTTTTACCATCTTATTGTTTCAGTTCTGCAGACTTTTCTATCTTCACTCCCGACATTTTCGTCCACTTACTCTCGACATAACCTTTCCTTTCCTAATTGAATTATTCATGCCCCAGTGAATTCATCAATCTTTTCTTTTCCCATCCTGCAATAACTTTTTTCTTTTACTCTTTCACCTAAACCCGCTTCTCGGTTCCATTTTTCTCCCGCTACTTCTTTTCCCAGTTTTTTCAATCTCCCGATCTCTTTTTCCACTCTCTTCCTCAGCATCCCCATACACCGGATTTTTTCCCTGCTCTTCTCCCGGTTCTTTTTTCTCCCGATTCATCTTTCCACTTCTACCGCTTCTGCTCATTTCACATTGACAAATATTGCTATACCACTGTGTATAACAAGTTCATTGATTATCACGATAAAAGAAAAAAAAAAAGCAAACAAACAACATGATAAAAATGATAATTTGTTTTATCGAATTTTGAGATAATTCTTCTTTCTTCTCTTAAATTTAATATGTGAGAATATTTTAAATGCTTGCTAATTAGACATTCATTTATCATCCAGCCACAATTAATTCTTTCATTTCATAATTCCTAGCAATGTCTTGTCGGGGACAAATAAGACGGTGTAAAATGGAATGATTAAAATTGCAAGATTATTCTCGACTTAATCAGTCATTCATGTTAATCTCGACCCGAAAGTAAAATGAGGAAAATTTTTTTGTTTACATGAAAATTTATTCATTTCATTCATTTAAACATTCATAACATTAAGTAATACTTATTAATAGCATCAATAGATAGTAGAAACAAATTATCATTAAAGTATTGAAAATTATCACTTACGGGAAGTGATTTTCAATTCATGAAAATACTGTTGCTCACCATAAATATTTGCAAGTTTTAAGTTTTGTTTATGAATTTCATGCGGATTTAATTGATCTCAATAGGATAATCAGGAAATGATAAAAAAGCGATACAAATGACTAACTGATCGATAAAATTGAATTATAAGAAATTAGTTATTAGTAAAATGATTAAAAAAATTGTTTATATCATTAATAATCTTGTCATTAAAAATGCACAAATTAATACAAAAATAGTATTAGGAAACGTTTTATTCTTTGTTTTTTTCTTCTTTTTTTTTCATTAACAGATCATATGCAAAAACTAGATTAAATACCAATAATGATAATTAATTGAGAAAATTTAATGTGATAATAACAATTGATATGATAATAATTGATATTATAATAAAATGATTTAAAAAGTAAAAAAGACTAAAATAAGCTATTTGTGTATATCATTAAATGTTTTATTATAAAAGTAAATAAAAGCAACTATGCAAAGGTGTTAATAAGTAATTTCTCATTCCTTTTCATTCTTCTCTTCATTTATCCACAGGTAGCAAATGATATTTACTAAGTTCTTGTAGTGCAAACAAATTAGATCAGGTAAGTTAGAGAATGCTTAACCTTTCACACATTGTTTTGGTAATGTAAACAAATGAATGAATATTAGAGAGGTTTACATTAGATATCATTCCATCTTCATTTATTTACTGCTCCCTACTATATATTTCCACATTGCTACTGCTACTGGTACACTTTCGCACTACAATACTTTTATTTTAGTTCATAATTATTAGTTTTTGTAATTAATAACTTCGTTATTATATAATTTCATCTGCAATTTTACTGCAGATCACATAATTTGTAATTTATAATCCAATTTTTGATGTGTAAGCTTATCATTACTTGATGTGTAAGCTTATCATTACTAATCAGAAGATTAATTACTTAGAATTTGTGTAACTTTTTTTTTTTTTTTTTTTCATTCAATATTGGCTTCATTATCATTTTGTAATTGTTGACTGGATACTTCAAAATTACACACAATTTATTTATTTGTTACTTATAGTATAAATTTTCTTTTATTTATCATAAATTATAATTATAAATTGTGATTCATATGATTAATGCAGAAATTAAACATTTTTCTTAACTTTCATTATCAGACGATGATAACGATTGTTATTTTGATAGTAGCGTAGTATGGAAAGGATAATTGATTGAATCTGCTTGATTATTTTACTATCGAATAATAGAAATAAGAAAATTTCTATTTTATCATTAAAAGAAAAGAAAAAATGAAAATTGGAAAGTTTAGAACAAAAATTACTTTTGGAATAAACATTGATTTTTTTTTTTTTTCTTTTTGATTGGTGAAAGTGGAAATTGAAAAGTTTAGAAAAATAAAATGAAATAAAAAATCCAAGCAAAATATCAATGCTTATTGCGAGAGGTTTAGTGATTATCAGTGTATCATTATAGCTGATAATAAATGGAAATTCCTTGAATTAACTCCTTCATTCAATAATTATTTTCACATATAATTTCAAGTGCTAAACTTTGTACTGAAATTATTTAAATAACTTTCTATTGAATACGAGAATATATGAAAAGTAGTGAATAAAAAGATTGAACTAGTTGATATTGGAAATGAAAGTGATTAGCCTTGAAACAATTTCATTCCTAATATATTTCAAAGAAAAACATCAACTTTTAAAAATTCAAAAAACAAAATATTTAAAAATGTTGTAACTAAAAATTCTTCCTTTTCGTTTTCTTTCTATTGTTAATTTATTAAATTATTTCAGTTCTTCTATTTTTGTCAGTATTATTGAAAAAAAATTTAAATTGAATACAGTAGTCAATGATGGAAATGATCTAGTGGATGGGAAGGAGATTGTATTTGATCCTATTTACTATCAGCAAAAGATAGCAGCTTTCCAAGAAGCTTATCAAATAAGGTATATTTGTTAATCCATTTGTAAACAAGCACACAGAGAGTTGCTTGTAAACAATGAAAAGTACCATAATGCATTTCTGATCAATTAATAAAATGCATCGAATGTATAAATTTTTGATTAATTTGTCATTGAAATTGAACTTCAAGAAAAGGAAGACATCGATAAATAAAAGCAATGATTAAGAAAAAAAAAAAAAAACGAAAAAGTTAATTTGAAATATCAAAAAAGTACATGAAATCGATTAATTAATATTAGCAAAATAGTAAAATAGCGAGAGAATAAAAAAAAAGAAATGATTAAACAGTAATAATTAATTATTATTTCGTAAATCATATGAAGAACTGTAGAAGGTCAAAGGGTAAATAACGAGCGTTGTACAAAATTTTAAGCAGTGCTGCATTCAGTTACCGGATATTACGGTAACTCCGGATATTACTGTACGATCATGATATCCGGTAAGTAGCAACTCCCACATCTCCCAAGTTTTATTTTTTCACATTATAACTAATATTAGCGAATTTTTGAATAATGTTCTATAATCTATCTAATCAATTTCTGAAATGCGATATTCATACAAANCAGTAATAATTAATTATTATTTCGTAAATCATATGAAGAACTGTAGAAGGTCAAAGGGTAAATAACGAGCGTTGTACAAAATTTTAAGCAGTGCTGCATTCAGTTACCGGATATTACGGTAACTCGTACGATCATGATATCCGGTAAGTAGCAACTCCCACATCTCCCAAGTTTTATTTTTTCACATTATAACTAATATTAGCGAATTTTTGAATAATGTTCTATAATCTATCTAATCAATTTCTGAAATGCGATATTCATACAAAGAAAAGACAGTACTGTATGTAATTTGTCTCTGTGATAAATTTTCCAGAGAGAAAACAATCTAATATGGATTCCGNAATTCCGAAATATCAGACCAAGTGCAATAGCTGTTGGATATATAATATATATTTTATATATATATATAATGATACTGATTTTGTATATATGTTGATACTGATTTTGGTNGATTCCGAAATATCAGATCAAGTGCAATAGCTGTTGGATATATAATATATATTTTATATATATATATATATAATGATACTGATTTTGTATATATGTTGATACTGATTTTGGTGTTTGATAAAGCACATACATCTTAATTAAATGGTATTTGTTTAATTAGATGTTGGATGGATTGAAGTTTGTCGACAAACATTAAATAGCTACATATTCTTAATGATTGTTGATTGTGCATTTATTCGCTTCTTCTTTTTTTTTTTTTTTTTTTTTTTTTAAATTAATTTACTCTATTTACAAAATAATCATTGAATCGTTTTTGATTATTTTTATGCCAGAATTCGTTTTAATAATTCAAAATTTTTTTACTGAGAAATTTTTAGATTATTTGAAGTTTTTTTTTTCTTTTCTTTTTTTTTTATTGTGTAATTTTTGCCATTGCATAGCAGAATTAAAATTTCGAAAAATTGAAATAATTTTTTAACTATTAAGAAATTTTACGTGGAATCCAATTAAAATTTCATAAAGATGGTTAATAAAATGGCACCAGAATTTCAAAAAAAAAAAGGAGTAATTTGCTCGAATTTAAGACATTCTATAAGATTAATTTTAGAAATTCACAAAAATCTCTGGCTTAAGTACATGGTAATGCCATCAAGAGGCATTAGTCTAATAGCATCAGAATTATATATGGTACATTCATGAGGACATTTCTATAAGTTTACACAAGGGTAAACGGTATAGAAGACTGACCTCTGACCTCCTGTTGCGATGCTTTCAAACATTTTTTTTTCTTGATTGTAAATACTGAGAGGACATGCAGGAATGTATTGATATTTTTTTCTTTTATTTTAATTGATCAAAAATTTTCCTCCATTTCCTTTTCTTTCTCCTTTGAACTATTTTTATAACTCGAGGATAATTAACTATTATTTTAATTTCAAGTTTCATAAATTTCATATTTAATTTTATTGTTGTTGTTTTTATTCACTTCTTCTTCATATGTTGCTATATTATTTTCTCGTTTATTTATGTCTTACTTACTTATTCATTTCTTCGTTCATTTATTATTCTTATATACTATTAATTTAGTTATTTCTATATCTGAACATATCATTATTACAACTGTTATTCGAATTTAAAATATATACTCAATAAAAGAAAAAAAAAAAAGAGGAATAAAAAAAAAAAAAAAGATACAGGAAGGAAAAGGGGACGGAAATGAGAAGAAAAGAGAGAATGCTGAATAGACTGATTCGTTTTCAAAAGGAACTCATTCTCAGGTAGATTCATACTGATTACACATTTACAGGTATGCACAAATAGCACCTACCATATGACAACATTTCCTTCCTTTTTCTTTTTCCTTTGGCCTATGTCAACAACACCGTTCCTATTATGATGATTATTACCGTGATTATTATCACTTATTATTACTATTACTAATTTCATTTTTATTTTCATTGCAAATATTTTTACTATTATTACTATCATCATTATTTTTATTTTCATTGCCATCATTTTTACTATTATTGCTATTATTTAATGAAGAAAAATAATTTAGAAATGTTTTTGTAAAATGAGAAGCATCTTTGCGTATAGTATCATTTATAAACTGTGGAATGTATCAAGTAAAAAACTTTATATATATTCAATTTGCAGATAATTACTGACAATTATTGCTACGTAATTTTATAATTCCAGGATAAAAGAATATAAGTAAAGATTAGAAAAATTAAACTCATAAATTTAGAAAGAAAATCAAAAGAAGCATAGAATGGTTAGACGACTTTAGTAGAAATCAAAAATTAAAAAAAAAATGGATTTAAAGATCACTACGTAACCAGTCATTAAGTAATTAATTACTTGATAATTTGCTTACTTTAACACTGCTATATAAGTGTATGAATGAGATTTGAAAAAATTAAAAATTAATATTACTATATATACTGCTATATAACTTTAGCATTACTATAATTTCCAGATCACAGATTACTGTGTATACAGTAATAGCGTGTGCTGTACATATTATCGTAACTCCTGGATTACTATATATATTAGTACACAATCCTAAGATTACTGTGTATATTATGGTAGATTTAGGATTACTGTACAATCTAGCACAATTATTATACATTGTATATAATTTTAAGTGTAACAAAATAAGATGAAAGAAATTAAAGGAAAAGAAAAGGACAAAAAAAAGGATACCTAAGTGAAAGGTTAGAAGAGGAAAAGTATAAAAATGAAATGAATGGAAATGGACTGTAAGAAACGAGAACATCTTGTCAATTGATGCAACCTTATTTGCAACCTAATAGAATTGTTTGAAAACAAAACAAAGTCATTGAATGTGAACTACCGGAAGTGTATGTACCCATTTTCAAGTACATACTTCTTAAGAGATATTAAAAAAAAAAAAAAAAAAGGAGATCTCTTCAAATAAATAAGTACTTCATTAATGTTCTACCATTCCATTACCATCATTACTACTAACTTCTAATGAATGATGACGACAAAATCAATCAATCGTATTAGAGCAATGTGAATGATTAAAGAGACAAGAAAAAAAAAAAAAAAAAGAGNAGAGACAAGAAAAAAAAAAAAAAAAGAGAGAAAAAAGAAAAAATTCGAGGGAGATTGTTGGATGAAGAGAAAAATTAACATTAATTAGTAGGAATTTCAAAAACAATATTGGTGCTAAAAATTGATAGTGAAAGAATAATTATCAAATCAAAAAAAAAAAAACAGTTAAAGGAATAAAATGGTATCTCATATTAATTTATCTAGTGGTAAAGTTAGTTATATTATGAAATAAGGGAAATGTTAACCATTCAAATTTAAATTTCAATTCAGTTTAAAATGTTTTTGAACTGCTGAAAATACTGACGGGTAAATTTATTTTTTCCTTTTTTTTTTGCATACTTTTCATTTTTAGATGGTAGATGATAAATTACATCAATTTTATTCTCAATCCAAATTCTTAAATTTGCTTTTAACTGTTGAGAAAAAGTATTCGATGTCTTGCATGGAAATGGTAATGGCACAAAATGAAGCGGAAAATTTTTTGAAAATGTTAACAATTTGTAAAAATTTATGGATTTAGTTCAGGAATCTATCACTGATAGCGTGCAACGTTATGTATGTATGATATTGCGATAATATCAGTGACACTATATCGATGCTTTGCATGGCAATCGATTGGAAGAATTCTGATTATCGGATAAGATAAATTTCAGAAATCACAAATCAAAGTTTAGTATTTTTCACTTCGATACTTTTGCAATTGATGCACAGAAAGGAAATGATAAGCCACATTTTCCTTTTGATAATTTGGTAAATTTGCATTAACCAAATTACGGAAAATTTAAATTTTACAGAAACGATAGTAACTGCCGTTGTTCTGCGGTTTTGCGAACAAAAAATGGTAGCAATACTGCTGTCTGTTATCAGTCCTGTTTTTATCATTTTCGTCCAAACCCTTTTTTTTTTTTTTAATTTTTTATTAATTTTATCATTTTTTTTTAATTTTTTTTTTTAAATCTAATTTAAAAAAGGAAGGAAGTTTGGACTGAAATATAGATAAGAAT
>RCAB01000972.1:0-10278 GCA_003640385.1 Setaria digitata
AAAAAAAAAACTTGAAATGAATTCAGCCGGACTGGACGCGTAGCAAACATCAAAACGGATAAAAAAAAACAGATGATATCGACATAATGCGAAGAATTTGTCAATGAGACCTGAGTTTGAGTAAATAGGACACGAGGCTTTCGTCGCGTCTGTTGCGATCGGAGCCGTACAGAAAATTTAGAATCGCTATTATTGCCAGGACGGTTAGCCGTCAAGTCGATTCGTGAGTCACTGTGCATATCTGGATTTGGATTCGAATAAACTGTCTGGTTGGCTGATTTATTGTAATTAACAGTTTGGATGACGATTTGAGCACTTGAGAACAATGTTTATAACAAGTAGAATGTCGTAATAACAGTCCTATTATCAGTAGCTATCGAATTTTGAATGAACAAATTGGTCCTTAACACTCATCGAATTGCTTTAAATTCCCACTGAAACTCTCTGCCTAACACTCAACCGTTTTTAACCTAATTCCTCTTCAGAATTGTAAAAGTTAACCCTATCATAAAATTTTATCTTCCGAAGGTTGCTGAAGATAAAAAATTAGTTGGTAAGTTACAAATAGGTGATGAATACTAACTTAAGTGTGTATAAAATGCGAATGGTTCGCCAAGACGCAAATATCGTATATTGTCCATCGATGTTAGTTGCTCCAACGGAAAGTCTCGTAATGGAAATACGGATGATGGTATGTTTGGAGATGCTGATAATGATGATAACGTTGTGTTGCTTGCAACAGATAAACTCCATGGGAATTCGAGAGTTGCCATTCGAGAACTGGTTAGTGACGTTGAGTTACAGCCTAGATTTATTGGACTTAACTCTGATTTTCTGGATCTGTAGAGTTGCGGACGAGAGGCAGGCCAGCATCCTGGTTGCAAAATTGGATTTTGAGCTAAATTTGTCAGCTGTTGTTCACTCTGATCCTGATAATACACGGCCATTAATGGGGAACTCAATGATTGAAATCATTGAATCCAATTGATGAAAGTAATGAGGGGCACACCTCACATCTTCAAAAGATTCTCACGCGGCTAATTTTTACCCTGAAGTGATTTTCTGGTCCCCTTGTCCATGGATGACATGAGGAAATAGTATGTCCTGAGGAGATAGAAGCGGGTTCTAATGGGTCCCGAGGTAATATGAATAGATATTACGGTACTGAAGTGTATTTACATAGTTAGCCAATCAGCAGTGCTCACTTCGAGGAATGTGGAACGAGGAAATTGGAAAATGGCAGGCTAAGAGGACGATAAAGGGGAAATGGATTGCATTACACACTTAAATTCCCTTTCCTTCGATGATTGAGATCTACTGCATCACTAATTTCGAACCTTTGTATCAATTTTCATTATCCTCCAGGCACAATTTTCCCCTTAATTTTGTCTTTTCATTATATGCTACTTCGGAATTACTCTTACACTAATAAACAGTTTGCCGGGGAGAAAACAATAAATGAATCCATTATAAGATATAAATCAGTTTCATAAATCCTTTGTTGTGTTGGAACTACTCGTGATGATTGTAGCGATAATTTCGTCCTTCGTCATTCCGCAAAAATATTTCATCCTTCCTCTTAAAGATTCTCACCCAGCACTTCTCATTCCTTCGAAAAATAACTGTTTCAAACAAGACTTCACTCCCAACACTCCTGGTTTCCTCGTTTTGCTTCGCTATTTCAATTTTACTATTCCTCTGTAAGGTCATTCCGTCTAACTTGCACATTTTACACACTTCCCTCAATCTAATGTATCAAATGAAGTCAAAGTCTGACTTTGAAATACTTCAATATGTGAAAAATATTTTGTTACACATAGAATTAATGGTTTTCCAACCGATTGTCAAAGTAACATTCGATAATAAACGTATCGCCAAGAATTCATCAAACCGTACAGTTACTTCATAAAAGTGACGACGTTTCGTTCAGTGGAAATCAAAGTATCTTTAACTATAACATTCCGATTCGCAATTGTATGGCTTAATGGATTCTTGACGATACATTTATCATTTTATTAACAATAATAACAACGCTATTATTAATAATAAATCAGTTGAATGTAACCGATAAATCCCAATAATACTATTGGGTAAAATGTTTTCGGAAACCAACAGTAGCTAATGAAAGCAAATGTAGTCTGTAGGAGGTACAAAACGAGCCATTAGAAGCAACGTACATCTATTGCTGTCAGATACGTTCATTCACTATAACGAGATATTTATTCAATGAAATAGTTGAACTGCTGCTTGATGAGGATTTACTGTCGTAAATTATGTGCTGATTATGAAAATTATGAAAATGGAAATATAATGTTAGTAATGACATCTTCATTTTTATAACTTCTTTCTATGACCATTACTGAAAAATTCATTGACAGGAAATGGAATATGGTAACAATTTACAGGTGCCACGCACAAAAGGTCCTTACCAAGTCTTTTCATGTTTAAATTTGTTAAGAACATCTTATACATAGTTCTTGTACGTTCCCAGACATTAAAAACACACCAACCTGTTGTGAAACTTGCAATTCTGCATCTTCTGTGTACAAATCCCAGGGGGAGGTTATGAGCTCACAAATGTTCGTCCTTCACACTTATTTATTCATAGAGTCCCAATGTAATAGTGAACAACCATATTATCATGATAAATTATCCTAATAAAGTTTTTTATTCTTATTTACCTTAATGGTAAACGATAGATGACAGACACTTCGGAGGAAAATTGAAGCAACGAGCACGGATTGCTCTCGAATACCTTTTATTTGATTCCTACATATGCATCGAAGCAAGTAAATCCTAATTCAGCCTGAGGCCTCTTCGGTCAGGTCCCGCAACTTTTCCTATACGTTCATTGTGTTGGAAACACAGCATGAGGTCCGGTATACTTGACAATTACTTGATTACGGAACTATTGAAAAAATTAGAACTATTTCCCCCCCCCCCCCCCCCCCCCCCCCAAACAAGAAAATTTTAGCTAAATTCATTCAGATCTACCGTGCAGCGGAATGCGGAATAGTGAATAACCTAATGATAAGGATACACGTCAGCAACAGCATCATAGTTTCTGCTTTAAGACTTTTGTCAAGATAACGCAACTATGTAAGTGCATTTTCTTTCACAGGAAAAACTTTTAGTACGAGAAACTCTTCTCACTACTCATTTCGATAAAAGCACATTTATTCACTTTTATCACATTTAAAAAAAAAATAAATAAATAATTTTATGAATTATCAGCAGCTACCTGGGAACCAAAGAGTGATCCGAGTGAAATTGTGGACTATACTGCTTTATCATCATTCACGTAATAGGAACATCATTTCCTATTTACTGCATATTCCTAATACATGATATTGGTAATGGATATGAAAAAAAAAAAAAAAAAAAAAGCCATCGCACTACATTAGAGAATGAAATAAATGTGCTTTATAGTTTTCTTTCACCGAACAGTAAATGATAAAAAAGATTAATAATAAGTCAGTGGATAAAAGTACAAAGAGTTAAAGTACTTATCTATCCGACTTTTTCTACAGTCATTTTAAAACTAAACAATCATGCATGCAACGAACCCTGAATAAAATCAAGAAAGAAATTTTGGTAAAACATAATCCAACGATTAATAATGCAACTATAGAACTTAACAATTACCGCTTCTTATACAAACAAGGTTTTAGTTTCAATCCAGTAGGTCGCTTTTGTACCATCATCTCACTAGTCTTGATAAATTCCAAAATGACAAAATAACCACCACCTCTCGTCGCCTACAAATCCTTTTTTTTTTTTTTTTTAATAGTACGTTGAAGAGTATTCTGAAAGTCACCTTATTAATTTAATTATTTATACATTGAAGTCTACATTATTAAACAAAATACTTTCACATTCCAAACAACCACTTGTCAAAGACGATATCAACAAACCTTCCCCGTCATATCAAATCCCATTTCTGTTACAGCTTGCACGAACCGGTTTACACTTATGAATCGACTAGCAACTTCGGCTATTTTCAGAAAACCTCTGCAAATCGGTATCAGCTAGTTTATTTCAAATACACTATACATAATAATTTGAGAAATCAATAAACAGAATATTCTTAGAACGTTATTCAATAATATATGAAGATGTAATAGCAAACCCCTTCTTCAGTAATCTATGAGCTTCTTCCAAATAGTCGATCAGATTGGTTCCCATCAATGAAAGGCAAAACACAGCAATATTTACTGATTCACTGCACAATGGGACCTGAACCAAAATTACTTGCTAGCAAAAAAGAAATCCAACTAAGACAAAGCGGTGAAACAAATGGTGTATATTTCAAAATACGATCACATAAATCAAAGTCCCATCAATAACTCACTCAGCTACATACATACTTCAGATCCTCAACATATCACTTTTTTTTTTTTTTGTTAAGCTTTCTCATGCTCACGAAAATAATATATAGAAAATGAAACTAAAATGATGTACACTTTTAAAGTTCACACTTGCTAACAATAATATGCTTCATGCTCTTTTTAAACGACCCATAACAAACTCACTTTGATAGTCAACATAAAGATCTCTAACAATTATAGAATTAACAAGAGGCTTGAACTATCTTACGGCTATTTCATTCGTGATGTTAAAATCAGCAAAATTTTAAATGCACCTTAGACATATCACATCGCGTAACGAAATCATTAACAGCAACCAAATCATACGAATATACAGTGGCTATATCAGATAGGGTTTTAGCAATCGTTGCATTTCCACAGCCCAAATCAACAATCACTAAGTCATTAAGCTTTAAAGATCTTATCCATCGAATGATCTCATCCACTGGATTATAAGGCCATTTTTTTGCCTACAAGCAATACTTTAGTAACCTTCAGCACTATTTTCTTTTCAAATCACTATATTCCATTTCTGGACATGCATAACAATCTAACGTCCAATTCCATATCAGTGCTGAAGTATTGACTCTCTTGATTCAGTACAACCATTGCGTTAAACAAATTGTACATTTGGATCGTAAGTAAAATCAAGCAATCAGTACTGTTTAATATAAAAATCAATTGAAGAACAAGTTCTTTTATAATATTTTTCGGACAATTCCACATAAGCATTTCAAATATGATTTTATACACAAACAGACCTGCTTCTGATATCCTTTGTGATATAATTCGAAAGCCTTTGGATCTCTCTGAAAAAATTCCAATGCTTCTGCACCACTCATAGTATATAATTGCTCGTTGATATATCGAAATAATGAAGAATCAACTTTCCCATCAGCATCTATTTCTCCTTTATTTGTTGACAAACTTCCGTTTGGACCGTTAGAGAAATTAGATTTCTTCCTTCTCTTTTTCTTCTTTTTTGAGATTATTTGTCTATCACTTGAGGTACCATTGTGCATATTACATGGAAAAATAAATCCTAAAGTATAAAATGGGAAATAATTTTCATATCTCTGTACCCATATATCTCACCGTATAAATTAAGACGCTACTCAACAAAAAATATGTATGTATACATCATACAATTACCTCCTCCTCCTTCTCTTCTTTTTTTATTCGCTTCTTTAGCCGCTTTCTTGCGAACTTTATTTCGCCATGGACGATGCCGCTTTCTTAGCTAAAACAATCTAATGAAACAAATCCCTAGAAAAGTAAACGTTCATCTTAACCCCACAACACCACCTTTCTAGCCGAGACTCTTTTCGCCAACTTATAGAGAACACAAAACATGATAAATAGTTGTTGGTGCCGATTTTCGCTGTTACTAATTAGAATGCGTAACGTTGTCACAATACAATAGCTACAATAGGGAAAAACAAGACTAACAGAATCTGTAGCTGCGCAAGCTTCCACTACTTTACTATAATCCACTCTTTTCTTTTCTAGGGAATGCAGTTTGTCTTCGAGTCCCAATTTCTTCTTTCGTCCCATAAAAACCTTAAAAAAAAAAAAAAAAAAAAAAAAAACATAAAGATATAGCCCTTCCCAAACAATCAATCCATACTTCGATCTTCCCAATAGATAATTTAAGTAATCCGTGAACAAATTTGACCATCAAATGACCATTGAGAAATGAAAATCTATTACTATCGAAAAATAACCTCGGAATGATGACATAAAGTGAGCAGATGATTAGCTTTTAATATGATCAGAACTTTCAAAAACTAAAGTAGTTTAATATGCTGATTCTGCTACAAATAAATTTGTACAAAAATAAACACTATTTAAAAAAAATTTACTTTTAAATAACTGCTTAAATAACAACCATCAACGATCATTACATATCAGAAAACAATGAACAAGAGAAAGAGAGAGAGAGAGAGAGCTAAGTATCAGATAAATCATCTTAGCTACAGAGAAGCTGAACAAAGTTTTCTATATCACTTTTACAGAAACAAATCATTGCAGCATCAGAATATGAGCTATCAAAACGCTGACATGATATCTACCGCCTATTTGTTTTTCCAAGTCCACGCTTCCCAGAAAACAGATGTTTCGGAAGTTTGACAAAAATATGTCTGTCGGCTTCACCCTTTCTTGCTTCACGCTGTAAATTCTTTTCTTTCCTTCGTCCAACTTTCTTCGTTATTTCTCGCACCTAAATCACAGTTCAGCTAATAATTTGAAAAACATTTCTCATGAAATATAAATACCGTACAGTGATAATTCAACTATCAGAAAACCTTTACTTGTTGCACATCTAAACAATTTAACAATTTTCTTTTTCAACAGTACTGCTCTTTAGCTTACATCAGACATATACACTGAATGAAAAGAAAAGTACTAACTTTTTCATCCTTTATACCCTGAACATCACGACTTGGCGCTCGACGAGCAAGCAAACTTGGACTTTTTCCTACTCGTATTTTTTTGACAGTAGGTTCTCTCAGCTGTTCTTTAGTAAAGTTCTTCAACTGCGATGGATCAATATCAGCACCGAGTTCACGAAATTGTTCTTCCAAACATACCATTGTTCTATCCCGTTTTCTTACTACAGAACGACTTAATCGTGGTTTCGTGATACCTTTTTTAGCTTGTGAAGCCTAAAATCTGATTTGAATTAAAAAAAAAAAAAAAAAAACCATAATACATTCAAAGCACTTACTTATGAAATGAGAAGTCACCATAAAAAAGTTTAACTGATATGGAAAATACAACAAGAAGCCTTTATCAAAAAGATTTACCATTTTTAGCTGAATCTCTTTCTCAGTAATTTTCTCAGCACATTTAGACAATTCTTTCATTTCTTTATCATCCAAGACCAAAGATTCATCATAATATCTAAATATAACGTATGCCTCATACCTTGAGTGGAAGATTTGCTTATAATGAGGAAAAATTGCGTAATAAAGAAAAAAATGGNTCAAAAAAAAGAAAAAAATGGAAAAAAAAAGACTGAAAACGGAAATTCTATACCCAGCTTGAATCTTTGCTTTTTCTTCCTTCCTGATTGAATCTAGTGTAGCCTTAATATTTGAGGAAACAAAATCAGCAATATTATGTCCTTCCCAAACTTCAGGAACAACATCGTATTTTTCTTCATCATTCTTCAGTAAATAATGTTCTGCATTAAATGAAAGTATTAATTAAATGGTAAATTTTTAAACAGTAGAAAGGGCTGCAACAGATTTATATAATCCAATGAATTAATGGGGAATACAATAAATGAATGCAAATCTACTCTTCAAATCAAGGATATAATCATCCTGCATTTCTAATTCTATCTGACGTTCTAATTTCCGTATTCCTGCCATTCTTTCATTATTCATATCAGCACTGCTCAAAAACTTTTTCTTTGTAACTGTTTCCGGTATAAAGGCTGCACGCACCTGAAATGTACCATTAACAGATGACGAAGATAACTGAAACAAATCTTAACCCAAACGAAAATTAAACATACTTTGTCATCTCTTGGAATAGGGTAAGCAACAAATATACGACTCAGCACACCATCTTCAATCGTTAATTTCCTCGACTGCAGCTTACTTTCAACACGTTGTACCAAAAGATTATCGCATGCCTAGATGATAAACAGAAATATTTGTTTATTTTTTTCTAATAAAATAAAGTACTCATTCCTCTTACTTCCTCAACGAGTACAAAATTGCACCTCTGAAGAAACCAACTTTAAGCAGTTAGTTGAAAGCACAAAAACTGATACATAACATGCCTACTTTGTACTATATATTCATCATTAATGAACTCAACATGTTACATTTCCTAGAAGTGTCAATGTCATATTTATCCATTCTGCACTTATTTTATAACCTCACAACTATTTCAGAATTATCACACTTCCGCAGATATTTCATTCCCTTCATTTGCTAGGAAACCTTATATATTAATACCCAACAACATATAATTATTATCCTTGAATATGTTATAAGATGTTCGAACATACTACTAGATTACCAATCCTATAAAAAAAAAATATTACCATATTTCTGAAATCCATAACTCCCTCTTGTGTCACAGTGCTGAGTTCAAAGAGAGATATAGAATCGTCCTCTAATCTCTTCAGCTGTTCTATTTTTTCCGGCTTCAGTTCATTTCTCTTTATAATATCTACCTTATTTAAGCCAATTAATACTGGTTTGTTCACAAATAATGGACGAATACTTTCAAATAATGCCACCTGAAAAAAGCAATCAGTAAAATATTCCTAATGAGTAATGTAAAAAATGATAATGTCAGATCAAATTCTTAACCTGTTCTTCAATCGTATGATCACATGTTTCACTTATATCCATAATAAACAATACCGCAGCACGCAAATGTGCAAGTGCAGTGATTGCTTGCATCTCAATTGTATTCCGCTCTTCCAAAGGTTGGTCCAATATACCAGGTGTATCAATAACCTAAAATTGTTCACTTATGGTTTCTATACACTCATAACATTATATATAAAAGATTATCCTTCCAAAAGAGTATGTTTTTTTTTTTTCATGCTTCAAATTTTCATCAAATTTTCGGTTATTAAATGTATAGGCAATTTAAAAAAATAACTGTAAACAAACATTATTATGTGAAAATGTTAACACTTGACACTTGCCTGCCAACGAAGATATTTATAATCAAGATGTCCAACATAAAGAGCCTTAGTAGTGAATGCGTAGGGCTGTATTTCAACGTCAGCACGTGTTAACAAATTCATCAACGATGATTTACCAACATTTGGGAAACCGCACAATATTAATGTCCTGAAATTCCATCTCTACTCCAAAAGATAAACTGTTTACACTTGAACACCCTTCAAATTTTAGTTATTATTATTAATCACTTCAAAAAGCAACAAACACATAATCGGCTAATCCATACCTCGTATTAGGATCAATCGTTGGTAAACGTGAGAGATGCTGCCGCACCTGCTCCAAATAATCAAAACTTGATTTCTGGCGTTGCAATAGCTTCACCATTCTTCCAAGTGCTGCTCGTTTTAGCATTTTACAACGATACAACGAATCACCATATTTCATTAGGCGAACATATTCCCGCGCAATACTGAAATATGCTTCATTTAGAAATTATCATATTAAATTTCTGCTTTAGTAGATATAAATGATCTGAATTAACAGGATTTCATTGTAAAAAAGCAAAATCATCGCTGAAAATAAATACTCTTTATAAGTTACCCATCGATCAAATGACGAGCTGTATTCATCTGTCCCAAAGCTATTTTGTAATGATCCTTATCATACAAAATGTTCATGAGATCGGCATAAAATGGATGAACTTCCTAAAAAATTATGAGAAATATTTAGGATTCAATTCGTTTGATTTATCCAAATAATCAAATCGTTTTAGCATAAAGATTCACAAAAATAATCATAAAAAAAGATCTCGGCACCAAAGAGAGCTGAGAAAACAGAAAAAGAATAGAAAATTACTTCCATTTTCGGGAACTCATCGATGATCTGCGTTAGTTTATCGTGTAGAATCTGTTGCAAGAATTTGATCTTCCGGGTATAAAATGATCGGATTCGATTAATTGCAAAGTGCCGATGAACCACAGTTGGTGTTTTTCTTTGTGTTTTGGAAAGAACTATATCTTTTAAATCCTGAAAAGCAAATTTCTTCTTTTGAATCTTTTACAAGCTTTGTGCTCTTGAGTACAATCCAAAATTATACAAAATTTTGTTCTCTCAATAGCATATTTTAAAATCAACATCCTAACACTACAATAATTTCAATTATTAATTATTACTCACCGCTGCAGATGGAACAACTGTTATCTTTTTGAAATTGTAAACTGCCGGCATTTGTTCTTAAAATGAAATAGGTTTAACGA
>RCAB01000973.1:187-10244 GCA_003640385.1 Setaria digitata
TATTTTTATTATTATTATTTTTATTATTATTATTTTTATTATTAGCAATAGTAGTAATTAATCGTTTCTTAATATACTCTTTCTTTATCTAAATAGTTGCTATTAGTGCTACTAAGTGCATATTTTTCCAGATGGAAGGAAAAAAAAAAAAAAACAAAATTTTATCTAATTAAAATAATTTTATAGACTAGGAGATGAATCGAATTATCTGTTATCAGAAAGGCCCGTTATTACGATGCGTTTGAATGAAATCGATGTGAGCGATTATCGGTGGCATCGACTGACATTATTTCAGGTTACTTTAATATTTAATACAGTAACTAGTACAGTAACTAATTTTTTGTAACATGGTAAATGAATTGTTATATTAAATTGCATCGATTTATTAATTAATGCAGTTTGGTAATTTGTCGAAACTGGAACAGGAGGAAAAAGAAATACAGAGTTTCAGAAGGAAAATAAACGAATTTACCACCTGTATGGATTTATGACTGACTATTTAGGGTAAAATTAAGCTTCTTATAAACATTCACAAATCTTTCAGACACTTTATCTTCATTTACATTTTTGAATAAAGAATTGACTAAATCAATATTAAAAAAACAGAAGTCGAGAGCGGAATTTAACTTCGATTTCCAATAAGTTTTGGAAAAGTTTTTTTTTTTTTTTTTTTTTTTCTTTAGGAAAGCGCAAATCTTACAATCATTTATCATTTAGCATAGTAAAATGCATTCAAGGCATGGGAAAATATTAAATTGCAACTGGACGATACTGTTTTATTCAAAATTCTCAATCAGCATAGTTTTGCATTTGGTAATTTAAAAACAAATTCGGATGTATTTGTTGGTGGTGTACCAAAGGTAACATATTTCAATTTATTTACTTGAATCGAATTTTTTTCTTATGTAAACTGTACAAAAAAAAAAGTTTACTTTTTATTCTCAAAAAGCACCTTAGCAATTAATTTGAAGTAATAATTCAATTTTAATTATCATTTTAATTTAACTTTTATTTTTGCAATAATTTTTCAAACAAAAAATTTGTTTTATTTTTACAATTTTTTTTTTTTTTTTTTTTTTTTTTTTAAAGGATATTTATTTGCTTGGAGCAATGAGTTCACCACTAAAGCGTCATACAATCTCATTTACGGGTGCCATCAAAAATTTACTATATCGATTGCATCCACAAGGTAATTAATTATCAATTATCATTTCATTTCGACCTATTTACTATTCAATTGCTTGCTTTCATTTGCCAATTTACTAATGATAATTTGGTTTTATTCTGTCTTTTCTGTTATTTAATTATTTGCTTATTCATTTATCTTCAATTTTTTTTTTTTAACCTCAAAATCTTTTCATTTGTATTACTGCAATTATTTGTGAATATATTTGGAGTTAATTTTCTGTTCATCATTTACTTTCAATTTCATTATCATTCCAATCCCTATTCATTCACATAGTAATAGAATTTAATTTAGTAATAGAATTAATAATACTAGAGAATTTTTAGTTATTGCTTTTTTCATTGAAATACAAAACAATTTAATTTAATTTACCTAGGCAACTGCCTCATATATATATATATATAGTTGTCTCAGATATACATGAGGCAGTTTTTATAATATATATTTATATTTTTTATTTATTATTTATATATATATATATCTTTTCTTTTGCTATCAATTTATTACTGACCTTTTTCGTTCGTCTTTTTGTTCCTTTTTTATCTACTTCTTTTTACAAAAATTTCAACTTTTCTTTTCCAATAATCAATTCGAATTATCTATTACCTTTTACAGGTATGACATCACCACAATTAATTGATGGTGTTGGCATACGACAATCCGAAGAAGACTACTGTAAGCCGACAGTTATCGCCGGTAGAGATGATCATTTTTGCCAAAATGACGGTATTTGTTACAGTACGAATGATGGCCCTCAATGTGATTGCTCATTTACCGATTTTCGTGGACAACGCTGTGATCAGGGTTATTAAAATATTTAAATTTAGCATTTTAATAATTTGAGAAGAAATTGAGGAAAATTGAGAAAAAAAAAAAAAAGAAAATACAAATTATTGCATCATTTCAATAAGAATTAAAATTATTACCATTGATAATATCATATCATAATGTTGTCATTTATCAGTTATGTTGAAATCAGAAATTCCTTTGGTTAAGTCGTATGCAAAACAAATTTTAAGAAACATGAAAATAATATTTTTCATTAATTAATGCCTTTTTCTTGGCAACGAATATTTATCAAGTTTTACGACTTTAATTAGCAATTAAATGATGAATTCTTTATGATAAATAATAACCATGTTATGCATTATTCAGAAAGTAAGCAATGAATTGTCAAAAAAAAAAAAAAAAATTTTTATCAAATTATTAATCATAATTTGTATGTTCCCAATGATTTGTTTTTTTCGTAGTAATAAATGGTGTCAATTATTTAATGAAAATTTGCATCATTTATTAGTATAAGTTGAAAAATGATAATTGAATACAAAATTAATAAAAAGCAAACTCTAGTAGCATTAATTAATTAACTAACCAATTAAATGGAAGTTTTAGCTCAAGTCGATGCTGATTTATCATTTAATGGTAAAGAATTGATCTATTAGTATAAGTTGAAAAATGATAATTGAATACAAAATTAATAAAAAGCAAACTTTAGTAGCATTAATTAATTAACTAACCAATTAAATGGAAGTTTTAGCTCAAGTCGATGCTGATTTATCATTTAATGGTAAAGAATTGATCTATTAGTATAAGTTGAAAAATGATAATTGAATACAAAATTAATAAAAAGCAAACTTTAGTAGCATTAATTAATTAACTAACCAATTAAATGGAAGTTTTAGCTCAAGTCGATGCTGATTTATCATTTAATGGTAAAGAATTGATCGGTTACGATGTAAGCAATAATTCAGCAGCAGTTATACGATTTCGATCAGAAAATATCACCTTATCATTTAAAACGATGCAAGGACGAGCATTGTTATATATCGGCGGTGATCGTTTGGTATGTTTATTATTTTAAAAAAAAAAAAGTGTCATCTTTATGAGTATCTTTTTTTTTTTTTTTTTTGTTTTTTTTTTGGAACTTGTAATATTTTTGAAATTTCCTATTCAATAAATTATTTAATTAATTTGAAAATTATTAAAATTACTTACATCTTATTCACTGGAGATGGTGGAAAATAATATTTATTTTCTTTGATTTTTTTCGATTTTTAATTGCAAAAATAGCCATTTTTTCTTGCCAAAAAAAAATTGATTATCAACAGTTTTCGTAGGGGAATAATAAGATAGGAAATTTTTTTTTTTTTTTTTTGCTTTAAATTTAACTTAATCTCAGCAAAGATGGCAAGCATCATTTTAATTTATTATCTCTCCTATTTCCATTGTCTTTTTTCTCAAATGCAATCTTACTTAATTATCATTTTTGAAATACTTTTTTTTTTCCCCTCTTAATCATAAAAATTTTTGTTCGATTGTAGAATTACATTCATATAACCATAGACGATGGCGCAATTGTTGCAACGTCAAAATTTGACGGTACCGAAAAACGATTAATACGAATTTTCAATGATTATCCATCAGGTCGGTATGATGATAACCGGTGGCATACAGTAACTGTTTTTAGGACATTGACATTGGTTAGTTTAACTTTTAGAGGTTTTAGGATTTCTTTTTTTTTTTCTTTTTTGTGCATGTTTCGATATGCAATTCATTATCATAAATTTCAAACATTTTCACTAGTATATTTCTATTTCACTGATCGATTTGAATATTTTTAAATGATTTGCATGAACTTTTGTTCCGAAACATCTGAAATTCAGTTGATTTTTTCAGTTAAAAGGTTTTTTTTTTTTTTTTTCTTTTTTTCTTTTTGTTTCTCACAATGATATCAATTATCATAAATTTCAGAAAATTCTGCTAATCTATTTAAGCAATCAAATTTGACTATATTTAAATGACTCTATAGAATTCTTTTTTTTTTTTTTTTTTTTTTTTCCAAGCACAGAAATTAGTTAGTTTTTAGGTTTTTTACATTTTTTTATCCACCAAAATTTCTCGAAATGATATGAATAAATTGTGAGTCTTTTATTTTTACATGGGTTTAATAAATTTAAATGATTGTATAACTTTTCATTTTGTAGAGGCAGTGTAAAAAGATTGACGTCAATTTTTTATTTCTTCGAGGAAATTTTATTTTGAATTTTGGTTAGCTCTAGGAATTTTTAGAATTTTAGGAAAATTTCTAATTTTCGTTACTTGCTATTTGCGACCAAAGTCTTTTAACCAATGATAAAGCTAGTGCTACTTTAACCATCATTAAAAAATATATAACGTATCAATGGCTTAGATATTTTTATGTTTGAAATATTTTTGAACTTGTGCCAATTTCTAAAATATTATTTGTATAAAACAAATAAAAATTCAATCTTAATTATTTAAAGAAATTGGTTCATTAGTTTTTTTTTTTTTTCCATCGGTAAAAAAAATTTATTGCATCTTTTCTTTTTTTTTTTTTTTTTTTTTAAATATTTAAGCTTCCATCAGTTACTATTGTTATTTTTTAATCAGTATTATTTAATCAGCTCTGTATGCTAGTTATCAATTAAAGTTCTGACAATGCTAACCTAAAAACTTCAGAGAACAGCATCTATCGCATCAGTACATGTAAGTGGCCAATTAAGGTGTGCCAAAAATTAGTTCTTGTTTTATTTTATCTTATTTTCTGCTTTCTTTTTTTTTTTTCTTTTTCATTTTTTCGTTTTTCTTTTTTTTTTTTTTTTTTTTTTTTTTTTTTTTTTTTTTTTTTTTTTTTTTTTTTTTTTTTTTTTTTTTTTTTTTTTTTTTTTTTTTTTTTTTTTTTTTTTTTTTTTTTTTTTTTTTTTTTTTTTTTTTTTTTTTTTTGAAATTTATTGCCATGGTTTATTATTGTAAATCTTTTGACTGTTACTAATAATTTTTTTTTTTCGAATTTCATTTTTGTCCATTTTTTCCTCAAAAATATTTTTTCGCATTGTTGGAATTTCATTTTCATGCAATTTTTATCAGGATTTTCTTTCAATATTTATCCGATTTGTTCATTGTTTAAAATCGAAATTTAAAATAACATAATTTATTTCAAAAAATTTACAATTTTTTCCTTCTCATTTTTTTTTAACTTTTATAATTTTTGTGTTTTGTATATATATATATGTATTTTTCTTTTTTGTTTCTGTGTGTGTGTGTGTGTTTTTTCGATTATTTTAAATTTTTTTATACAAACTTCTTAAATTTTGAAACTTTTTGAAATTTTCTTAAATTATCTTAAAAAATAATAAAAATTAATATTAATATTAATTTTTTTTTTCATTTTTTTGGGTTATTTAACATAACCGTAAGATTAAAAATTTTAAAAATTAATAATTTCACTGCATGTGATCTGGAAAGATTTGATAGCATAGCATAAACATTCATTTGCTAACTTCAAATATTAAAAAAAAAAAAAAAAAAAAAAAAAAAAAAAAAAAAAAAAAAAANTTACTGGCAAAATTCGTAGATTAGTAGTGATGGTTGATTTTCTAATACACATCATATAACAGCTTCATAAAATCATTTTTCAATAAATATTATAATTAATTGAAAGCAGCACTTCATTAAAGTGATGCAAGCAATTTGCTTTTTTTTTTTTTTTTTTTTTTATTATCCTTTCGTATTTTTTTTCCCCCTTTTTTCTTTTATTTTATTTCATTTTCTATTTTTTAACTTTTAAAATCCTCTCTTTTCTTTTTTTTTTTTAGCTTGAAATTTACATAAATTCTATGTTTTGTATATTGTCGCATTTTTTGCCGTGATTAATTAAATTGCTTGTGTTTTCTTGCTCCTTCTCACGAACATATTTTACTGATATTTAACATTTTCATTTTTCTATTATAATTTTGCCTTTGTTTTTTTTTTTGTTTTTTGTTTTTTGTTTTTTTTGTTTTTTGAATAAAACGAAAGGAACTGTAGAATTTTGTCGTAATTATTTGTCGATTAAATTTAAATCAGAATGAAACAATTTCTGAAATTTTTTTGCTCGTTTTTGCGCCATTTCAATCGCATTTGAAATTGCAAAAATTTAATCTATTCGCAAAATTTTGTAATGGAAAAAAAAAGCCAAAAAAATATTTTCATTTTTTTTTTTTTTTTTTTGCCATTCCTTTAACACGACAAAATTCTTTTTATCTAATTTTTTTTTTTTTTTTTTTTCAAATTTTATGATAATAAAAATTTTCTAATATTTTTTTTTTTTTTTATTTAGATGAGTTTAAGTGTGGACGATTTGAAAGACGAAATACGCCAATATGCGCCTGATGTTGATTGGCTAGTTAATTCGTTTGCTTATTTGGGTGGCATACCAAACGATAAAAATATTCCTGAAATTGAAATTGAAAATTTTCGAGGATGTTTAAAAAAGGTTTTAACTTCTTCAATTTTTTTTTTTTTTTTTTTTTTTTTTATATCTCAAAATGATGCATATGCGACTAATGCAAATTTCACTGAAAATCAGATATAACAAAGATAGGGAGGTAAAAAAAAAAAAAAAAAAAAAAAAAACGGAAATTTTCTTTTGCTATTTTTCAGTATTATTTTGGATATTGTAAATAAAAAGATGGAAAATTGCGAAAAAACAAAAAACAAAAAAAATGGCTTTTTTTTTAGTTCCTTTTTTTTTTTTCTCCACATTTTTCAGTGTAAAAACTGAGGTTACAATATCTCTTGCTACTTTTTTTAAGCAAAAAAAAAAAAAACTAACTAACTAACAAATGAATAGAAGTTTTACCTGTCATTTGCAATGTTTCTTTAAATTATTACTAGTGCAAATTTTGTTGAGCAACTAGAAGAAAATTACCAGAATAATGATATTTATTTTTCTAATTATTCCTTAATCGATAAATTTGCTTTACTTTCATTTTGTTTATTAATTAATTAATTAATTTATTTTTTTTAATATTTTCCGCAAATGTTAAATATTTAATAATATAAATTTTATTTAAAAATTTTTAGTGTGAGAAAAAAAAAAAAAAAAAAAAAAAAGGAAAATAGGCCAAGTTTTTTAATTTTTCTCTTCATTCCTCACTTTTCCTCCAGAGAATTTATTTATAATAGCAAAGAATTCGTGTATATTAATGATAACGAAAATTTTCAGATTAAATATGAAGCTGATGCATATTTGATCAATTTTATAGCATTAGCTGATCAAGGTTATGGACAATCAGTGATACGATTAGCGGGCGATTTAACATTTTCATGTAGCAAATCAGCAATTCTTTCTGATATATTATCATTTAACAGTGGCCAAAATTTTCTTACATTACCCAAATGGAATTCAGTTGCTAGCGGAAGTTTGAGTAATTTTTATTTTTACTCACAATTAATTAAATCAATTATTGATAAATTATTTAACAATTTCATGTAAGATATGCATTTTACTGAAGTATTGGATTTAATTGATTTTTTTTTTTAATTTGCTAAATATAATTTAATTTCTTCTTTTCCTTTTTTTTTTTTTTCTTTAATAAATTAAAGCATTTTTTATTTTATTTTATTTTTTTATTTGAAGAGAGTATAAGCGACCCCCAAAAGAAAAAGTATAAAATATTTCATTTTAGCTTTCATTTTTGTATTTTGAGAAAAAACTATAAAATTATTGTTACATTGATTTTCATGCCCATTCATTTTCAACGATAATTCTTTGTTTTATTGATTCTCTTTCTTTTTTTTTTTTTTTTTTTTGGTAAAATTATCACATAGTTTGAAAAATAATTTCAGGTTTTCAGTTGCGAACACAGGAACTTGATGGTTTGATACTTTATCATGGAACATTACCAACCGCTAAAACGGGACACGATTATTTTGCATTTGAATTAATTGATGGTCATCTTTTTATGATCATTAATCTGGGTTCTGGTTATATTCGATTACAGGTTACGTTAATTTAAAAAAAAAAAAAAAAAAACTAGGACAAAAGGAGATCTAAAAGAAACTTAACAGTAAATTTTTTTTTTTATAAAAAAAAAAAGAATAAAATGCAGTAATAAGAATGAAATTGTGACTCATACTTAGTCTTGCTAAGGTAGCAGATCTGTAATTACTTTCGTTAATTATTTTTGTTTAGAATAAAAAAAAAAAAAAAAAAAAAAAAAAAGCGAAAATAAAATTATTCAGAATCGGATGGAATATTATCAAGCGTTGCTAAGGTAACAGATTAAAGTGAAAAAAAAAAAAAAAAATTTTTTTTCCAAATTTTGTCTTTAATTTAAGACGACAGCAGAAAAAATAACCGATGGAATAGTATGGCATAGTGTAACTCTGGAACGGATGGGACGAACTGGTACCGTAATTGTTGATAATATTAAAACCGATTTTTCAACACCTGGCGTATCAGCTAATTTAATCATCGGTAATATTTCAGGATTTTAATTTTTCCCACTTTTTTTTTTTTTTTGTCCAAAAATTTAATTTTTCATTCAATCTTTACATTCATCTTTTCTCAACTTTTTTTTTTTTTTTTTTCTTGCTACTTGGAATATAAGCATTGATGAGATGATTTCTGACAATTAACCATTTTGTATATTTTCCTTCATTGAAATTAATGTTAAATTTTAGCTGCAAAAAAAGTAAATCTTTTGCAATCAAAATGTTGCCAGCTTTTCTTGAAAATTACGAAATTATTCACTGTAATCTTATCGTTCTGGAGATAATATTTTTTTTTTCACATGCAAATTTTCTTCGTTTTTATTTTTTTTTTTTTTTTTTTTTTTATTTTTTGTAAACTTGAAAAAAGTATTATTATTCAGCTCATCCAAATTATATATTTGGATGCGCTTTCATATGTTTAAAGACAAATTTTTTAATATGCAAATGATATTTTATGATTTCGATTTGCTTTTGTTTTATTTTACTTGATAAAATGAATTACTTAAGTGTTACTTGAACCACAATAATTTCAATTCATTTAAACCTGTTGTTTTTTTTTTTTTTTTTTTGCTTATAATATGTATAAAGTTAATATTTTCGATATGAAATGGAAACTTTAGCAATATTATTTAATAAAAAAAAAAAAAAGAAAAAGGAAGAAAAAAAAGTAAGAGTAAGAGATTATTTGATAAAACTTCTATTATTCTATGAAATAAAAATCTCTAAAATGTGAATTTCATATAAGTTCATTACTAAGATATCACTCAATTTTAATTTTTGTTGCTAGGACAGATCATGAATTTAATCTTTTAAAAAAGCTAAAAAAAATTATGTTCATTATGTTTTTTTTACAATTATTTCAGATAATATTCCTTGTCTTTCATAGCAGGAAAAGATGCAATTAATTATAGAAAATGAAAATGTGCAAAAAATAAATAAATAAATAAGCAAAATAATAAATAGATAGAATATCGTTTAAAAAAAAAAATAAAAAGAAAAATATCAATCGTAGTAAAAATTTTTTTTTTGTGCTTTTATATGCAATAGTCATTAGTTACACTAATTAGTGTTAATTAATTGCCTTCGCTGCAACAGTACTAATTAATTGCATTATAGAAGAGCCAATTTATTTGGGCGCTGTACCTTGGCCAATGAACGAATCGGATACGGTTGACTTTTACGTACCACATCCTATTTGGACTGCTAATTTACGGAAAGGTTATATTGGCTGCTTAAAGGGTTTACGCATTAATGGTATCAGTCCAAATACTGCGAGCATTTTTCAGCAACAACAGAATGATGTCAAAGAAGGTTAATTAATTATTTGTATAATGTCTTCTAAATTGCCTCATAATTAATTATCAGTTTTTCATTGCTTTTAGTTCAGCTTATTGGCCATCCATATTACATTCCAATATTAAATATCTATCATCTAATTAATATTCTATCATTCACTGCTTGCTTCTTAGGCTAAATCAAAATTACATTCCTCAACTATATTCTCATNGCTTGCTTCTTAGGCTAAATCAAAATTACATTCCTCAACTATATTCTCATACACCCTATTTTCTTATATATATATATATATATATA
>RCAB01000974.1:0-10239 GCA_003640385.1 Setaria digitata
GCAGTACTAAGGAATGATTACCTGTCCCTCCATAACGCCAAATTCGCCAAATTTACAGTGATATATCATCTTCTGTCTCTTGATTTGTGTTCTAGGCGGATAAAGATTGCTGATACCCAAATTCTGTAACAAATCAATTATACTTCATTCCAAATTTCCGTAACAATTCCGAACTCTGAAATCAAAGGATAAATTTAAGTAAAGCCAGACAACTGAAGTCACGACTCCAAAACAAAAAGGTACAATTTTCGAAAACTTAAAAACCAAACACGCTAAATCTATATTTAAAAAAAAAAAAAAAATCCATACCCAGACCCTATTCCACAAATAAAAGTCACTGTCATACTCGTCGGTGACAACTGATAAAAAAGGATCAGAATATCTTAGAATTCATAATCATAACATGGAAAAATGAATAGAGCAGCAATTTATGACCCGATCAATTCAACTAAACATCACCGAAAGGTACCGTTCATGGTACCAAAATGAAAGTACGCTTTTAAGCAAACCTTTTCAAGCTCCAAGTCAGGTGATTCAGCAAGTTGTAAACCATTAGCCGGTTCAAGTCCCATACTCCACTTCTCATACTGATTACTGAAGCCATTATCGACTGTTACAAACGTTCCCAGACTTTGATTGGAACCACCGTATTCATTTTTGGGTCGCATTAAATTCGATTCTGAGAAATTACTGACAGGCAATGTACCATTGACCGTTGCTACTGGTCGACTTAGCTGTCGACTTGATGGACGACCGATTGGTGCCGGTGGCATTCCCGCATTTGCCGATGACATTGTCCCTTGAGGCCATTCTGAGGCACCGCGAACAAGGCCTGAAGGAAATAACTTCAGAATGATTTTAGTAAATTCCAAAGGAGATATTTCGAGCTTTTTCTTTTTTATAGTAATTTCTTAAATAGGAAGTAAAAGTATACAGATGATGTCATTTATCTCATAGTTAATATTCTTTCCCTAAATATCTTAGCTTTTTTTTTTTTTTTTTTTTTAACTGTCCATTGAATTCCTGTAAGTATTTGATGCAGAAATAGTTAACATTTCAAACCAGATATATTCTTAAATCTTAATCTTTTTAAGCAAAATCAACGTTTCTGAAAAATTGGACATCATGCCAAATACAGATTACCTTTATCAAATGGTTATTCCAAACATCCATTATTAATCTTAAAAAGGAAAAAAAAAAAAAAGAAAAACGAAAAGAATGAAGAGAGAAATTGGAAATATAAAGTTTACAGAGAAAAAGTAGGATGAACTAGAAGTGTAAAAGAGAAGAATAAGCAGTTATTTAAGAAACGAAAATTAATCCTTATCAGCTGTACTCTTACTTTCATCATATTTAACGGTGTGAAAATTAAACTTATAACTGAATCGTAATAATTATACTCCCTACTGTTCTGTAGGGTGACTTCAGTTTCTCCGATTTTAGAGTTTTCTTTCCGTATTTTGGGATGATGAACGAAAAAAAAAAAAAAAAATCAAAAACGAATGGATAATTGCTATCAGCAGTACCGACAGAATGACGATCAACATGATAAATAACATGTGTTAATTTTAGTGATGAAATTAAACCAGTTAAATACAAATTACCTACGGTTAAATAAATTAAAATCTCTATAATTTTAGTTGGATAGATAGAAAATAAAACAAACGCACCCATGATACTGATAATTTGCTGTCGAGCTACATTCGGATTTAACGGTGGAAAATCAAGTTCGCATGTTGTTTGCAGGATATTACTGGTATCAGGATTGAACGAAAAGTATACTTGCAGACGAGTATGAAGAAGTTGCTTGAAAACCATCACTTCTGTTGGTGCAGCATATTTGACAAGACGTGAAGTGAACTCAATCGTTTGTGCCAACTTTTCGGCCATTTGTTGCACCTGAGAAAAATCAACAAAATTCATAGATTAATGATTAAAATAAATGAATACAAAAATAATTTTTCTGTTTGTTCAATTTTTTGATCAATAGCATGCATGCATTTCAATGCCCAATAATAAATGACAGCTTTACAAATAAATTCACCAAATATGTCACTGCATTTTACTTCAATTTTTGCATTACCTCATAAGCTAAAAAAAATTACATTTATAATCAAATAATTGCTTTTATTGCTACTGGCAAAAAAAAAAAACTCACTTTCGACAGAAAATTACGCAACATCTTTATTTTCATTTCTTTCTATTTAGCCTACTATCTACTACTACATAACGGGAATAAATCTATGATGTAAAAAAAAAAAAAAATAATAATTTGATATAAATTTTTGGTATATTTCGCTGATCTATAAATTTTGATTGTACTTATAAATAAGAAATGAAAATGTTTTCAATTTTCAACTTAATCTTACAAAAGCATACTTTTTTATCAATTACAGTCAGCTGTAATTGCTTTGCACCATAAGCATTATCCAAATCCTTAATAATCTGTCGACGATTGTCTTCAATTATACGAATTAATGTTTGAGTTGCATCGTCAACGTTTTGATGTGCCCTGGTTAGTGAGCAACTTAAACGATTCTGTGCAGCATCAACCATCTGAAAATTTTTGTGAAAAAAAAAAAAAAAACAAAAACAAATTATCGTAATTATTAACACTACTATAATTCTCATTACTATTTCTATATTGCATATCACACTTGCAATACACCTGAAATGTCACAGTACAGTGATAAATTGACAATCGGAGAAACCCAAAATGGCAAACCTTGTAGGTTTCAAGAAGTTCAGAATGTTTTAAACGAGCATCTTGCACCAACGTCTCCATGATTGCCATCTGTTTATCAGCCACATCACTGATCAGTTCATACTGATGTGTCGGCTGAACATGATCAACCTGAGTACATTCCATGCATATTGCCAGGTTACACGTTAAGCAGAAGTATCGCAATGGTTGTGAGCGATGCTGAAAATTTTATCATAAATAAACTGTTCACGTAACTGATTACACTAACGCTATAATTAGTTAGAATGTTAAAAAAAAAAAAAAGAAAGAAACATTTGGCACTTCGAATTACAAATCGCCAATTTTCTTTTGGTACTTCTTTTCTCTCTTTTGTGCCAAGAAAAAAAAAAAAAAAAAAAATGGCCTGAATTCAAAACACTCTAGTGCAATATTGGACAAGATAATTAATTATATTTTAAAATTATGAAACTTAAAGCTACTTACCTGTATACATTTGCATACAGTTTTTTCGGCAAAAGCAGTAGCAACAGCAGCAGCATCCTCTTGAGACAACTGATCAACTCGATGTCCTTCGAAACAATGCATGTACTGATGTGCTAAGGTACAATTAGCGCACAAAAAATGCGTACAATCTTGACAAAATGCGCTCGCAAGTTCACCACTTTTGCATCCAGTGCATGATGAATTCTTATTGCTGTTCTGTAAAAGTATCATTTCTTTCTTTTATTTTTTCTTTACAATATAAGTCATCAATGAAAAAAAAAAAATCCAAACAGATCATCACCTACCTGATCGTATGAAGGTGGCTCAATCAATGGTGGTGAAGATGATGTTGAACTTGGTGAGCCAAATATCAATCCTTTATCATCAGCTAAATTTTGACGTGTCATGACACTTTCCAATCCGTAATCGGTTAACAAACTTTCTACACCTACAAATAAATATATGGTAGAAAATTAACTGAAGAATGAAGAAGTGGATTCAAATGCCTCCTCATTTGTTAGTTTTATCATGTATAAAAGAGAAGAAATTATACAGGACAAAATTTTTATCATTTAAATATCAAAAAAAAAAAAAAAAAAACAATATAATCTAATCCTTTTCTAAGGCAAAAATTATCCAATGACGTCAATAAACGTCATAAAAAAATTTTTTTTTTTTCTTTTATATAAAATAAAAAATAACGCAAAAATTTTCTATCGTCTATAATCCTACATGTGCATATTAAATGATGAGATTCATCTCTTCTCTCTCTCTCTCTCTCTCTCTCTCTCTCTCATTTCATTTACGATTTAAAAATCTAAAAGGCAAGAAAAAAAAAAAAAAAAAAAGAAGATGATACAATATGGCCATGAAAAAGCACTATCATAGATATTTCCGATCAAATGTTCACTAAATTTAGTTAAAAATCAAAAATAAAAACAAAACACAGAAATAGGGTAAAAATTTTTATAAAAAATTAATACTCATTAATTAATTTTACACCAATTAAGAAACAAAATAAGCCATATCCGAATGAAAATCTATACTTAAAATCCATATTTAAAAAACCTTCACTTAATCTATACTTAAAATCTATAAAAATATATGTATAGTAAAAAATGAAAATTTATACTTAAAAAAAAATCCATCCTGAAAGTCTGCATTATATTACTACTACTACTTATGAAAAAAAGATTTTGTACTTGAAATGTTTCAATACTATTGAAAAATTACAAAACCTGAAGTTTATTCTTCATTCATCAAGTTCAATCATATTTGAAAGAGTGGAAAAGTAGACATCACAGTCCTAATCAGAAATAAGTTCAAAAAAAAAAGAAAGAAAGAAAGCTCTCTATAATCAGCAGTAGAGAGTGCAAGAGGAAATATTATGCTCCAATATTAAAAAATAAAAATAAAAAAATGATATTAAGAATCTTTTCTTCTCTTTTTCCGGTTTTTCCTCTCTTTTTTATTGAGTTTAACTGATTTAACTGTTCGAGAACTATCGCCTAAATTTCTCGATCAAAACAAATATCTGCTGTAGCATGATTTGAAAAATTTCATCTCGCTTATCAAACATATTATCATAATAAATATTTTAAAAAAAAAATAAAAAAAAAGGCAAAAATTAGGCAACTTTACAACAGTAATCATTAATTAGCTAATTAATAAAGCAAGCAATAAGTTACAGCGATAATTAATAACAATTAAATGCAGTAATTAAGAATGAAATAAATATTTCTTACCAAGTTGTATTGACAATTGTGTTTCGACACGACACTGTGGACAGACGATTTTTTCTGCGCAATTATCATCCATTTGACGTTCCAGACATGATTTGCAAAAACTATGAAAACAAGCCAAAACCTTTGGCTCACGATAAGGTTCCAAACATAATGGACATTTCACCACCTGTAACATCTATAATCATCCAAATTAACATGATTTTAGTGATAGTATTTTTGTGAAAGTTTTATTTACCATTTCAAGTCTAACAATTCCATTTCATTTATTTTCACTCATCAAAATTTAATTTTATCAATTTCTGAAATAAACTCATTCATCCTACTACTTACTCTAAATGAATACCGTTTGGCTCATCATTGACATAATTAAATTAACTAAAGTGAACCTGCTTCCTGCGTTGTTTTCTTATCAACTAAGATGAATATTGCATCTAATTAGAGAATTCAATTAATTAATCACTTTGTTACTAACTATTTCCACATAAATCTAGTGCTTTATACCCTTGATCATATCGATATCAGTTGTTTGTTAATTATAGTTTCTAAATCTCTGTTTCACTCATTATTTACTTTAATTCTTGCTTTCTCTCCAATATCTTAAAAGTTAATTAATTAATCAACTAGATTTTTGAAGCTTTAAAGCTAAAATGAATAGGATAAAAAGAACATCCATTAGTTGTAGTTAGCAACGGCGAATATTTCCAACATGCTATTTTTTTTTTTTTTTTTTTTTTTTTTTCAATACAAACAATTTAATAATAGTATTTGGCTCTTTTTTTGTCCTCCCGAATTTTCCAAGCAGGACTTTCCGACAGGATGGACAATAAAAGATTGGACTGAATAGTGTCATCGTCGTCGTTGTCGTATTCTTCTATCGCCATTTTTCTCTTAGTGCCATTTGATGGATCACTTTCGTGATCATGTTTCAGCCCATTTTAGTAAATATGTGAGAGAAAAAAAAAAAAAAAAAAGTGTAACAAAATGATTCTGCCAATTTGTCATCTGATTACGTATGGGCTGTATGTATGTCAACAACAACTATCGCTAGTATATGAGCCTAGTTATAAGCTAATACCTATTCTCGACTTGGCCATACTCTTCATTAATGCGTGTATATATGGTCCCTCTGCTCATGCTCCGAGGAGCAACAAAGTCTTGGCCTCATTGCACCACCGCACAGTTCCCTTACGAATCAATCAGGCCAACACGACTCGATATGCTTTGGCCTTCAAACAGTTGCAACTACTCTGTAAACAACCACTCATTTTCTCTATATCCCATTGATAGCTTTCATTTTCATACTTTCATAGGACACTTTACATTTATATATATATATATATATGTAAAGTATATGTATATTTTGTGAGAGAGAGATTGGTATCTGTCTCTCTCTCTCTCGCAAAATTCGAGAATTTCCAGAAAATTGCGTAAATGTCTCATTTAAAAATTGTCCCTTCCCAGAATGGCCAATAGCAATCTGAAACTGTATTTGAATTCAAAATTCAACAGAACAACAATTTAGCTGTCCAGTTCTTAACCTCATCAAATGGCAAAATCAATGCAAATCAACAATGCATTTCTCAACAAATCCAATTGGCATAAATTAGGAAGAAGGAAAAGTTTTCGGTTTACTCAAAACATTTTCAAATTCATTCACATACATACTTTTGATGTTTCATCCGATTGTATTGATACAATGAAAAACTCTTCAAAACTATACACATACTATTCTCATCTCAAATATCCCTTCTCATCTTTTAATATATAATAAAATTTTGACGCAATAAATGACATCAAATACTTTGACGTCATTTAATTTTACACTATGCCCTTGACCACTATTCTTCATTTTTCTATTTTTCTACAGAATTAAAAAAAAAAAAAAAAAAAAACAAAAACAGAAGTCTCTTTCTTTTCTTTTTGTTTTGTTTTGTTTTTTTTTCCTTTTCTTAAAGAAAAAAAAAAAAAAAGAACAAAAAGCTTATCTTTCAATTGAAATATTTTGGTTTGGTTCTATAGTGTACGAAAAATAAACATTCATAAATATTTGAGATGAAAAAAAAAAAAAAAAAAAAAGGAAAAGAAAAACTTCTCCCTCTCTAATTTCATACCTTTTATAAATATAGAATAAGTGATTAGAAATCGGCAATTACACTATATTGCAAATTTTCAAATGGATAAATAAAAAGACGAAAAGCATAATAAGAATAAATTCTTAATTTTAAGCTGAAATTATATTACCTATCATTTTTCAAATTAAATTTAAATCACAGAAAAAAAAAAAAAAAAAGAAAAGAAAAGAAAAGAGAGCGATATATATGTAATTCTTTTTTTTTTTTTTTTCTAAACAAATTTAAAATGTATGATAAATTCTTGAAAATCAACTTGACAGGAAAGAAAAAAAAAAAACTAATTAAATGAATAAATGATCAAATTTCATTTCTCTCATTTATTTCTAATGCATATAAACATTTTAATAAGCTCATTTCTTCCATATTCCACATCCACACTTTTCATCCTTTTCATTTTTTACTGGACTACTTTGTAGTTCGAGAAATTATGATCGCTAAATTCTGCAACACAAATTCATCCCTCAACAATTTATTTATATCATTTTTGCAACTAATTATTTCAGCATTCGACTGTTGGAAATTTTCGCACGTTGTAACACAATATTAATTAACATACCTGTTTTTTTTTTTCCTTTCATTTATTAAGAATATGAGGAAAAAAAAAAAAAAAAAAAAAAAAAAAAAAAAACATACCTGTTCATTGAGGGGTGGAGGTGTGGGGGCAAGACCGAAGGATCCAGTAAGTGTTGGCTCGCACATGCCTGAAAAAAAAATAAATAAATAAAAAGAAAAAAGAATTCTCTAGAAGAAAAAAAAAAAAACTTTTTACATTCTTTTTTTTTTAATTTTCCCAATTTTATATGCATATGTGAAAGATTTATTCATTTGTAAATAACCTGAACTGACCATAACAATTATCACTTAATTCCACTTTACTTACCTAATCTCCTTCTTTTTCCCGTTACCATATATATACACATATACATATAACCTCCTTCTTCTAATACAATCCTGAGTAGAACAATTCCCAGGATCAGTATCTGATAGGGTAAACAGTAGCAATAAGTTGTTATATTTCGAGAGTAGTAGAAGTAGTAGGTAGCAGCAACAACAAAGCACCACCAATTCACCCAACAGAAATATGATTCTGATTGAGAAGGAAGAATTGTTCTCGATGAAAAACCCTCCTATTCCTACTCTTTTTTGCCCGATATCATTAAGATAAATAATAACAATGATGATAATAATAATAATAATAATGATAATGAAAATGATAATGATGGTGATATTAATGCCTCGGTACACAGAGTTCTTTTGTCTGATAATAAATGAACAAATGGTAAGCATGATGATGATAATGCTCAGGTATGGCCTATTCCAATACTCGATAATTTCTCTTTTCTCTCTTTGTTCCTCGTTTTTTTTTTATTTTTTTTTTTAATATTTTTTATTTGAGAGGTAATTTAAAACAAAACGGATAAATGCTACTGATAATCAATAATGTAATCAAAATTATAAGCCTTTCAATGTTTGTTTTGAAGAGTTTTGTTTCATTTTGTAGCATAAAATGAAATGTTTATATGCAAGAATGCTCCCTCTCGATCAATCCATCGAATAAATCTCGAAGGGAAAAAGAGGAGGAAATCACAATTTTCAAATATATTTATTATTTCTAACAAGTTATTAATCTATCAGCAGTGATGGAATAATGAAAAAGTTTTTTTTTCTTTTTTCCCATATTGATTTGACAAGACAAGAGGAAAATAGGCAAGAGAGAGAGAGAGAGAGAGGGAGGGAGAGGGAGAGAGAAAGGGACAGAGAGAGAGAGAGAGAGAGAGTGAACGATATTTGCTTAGATCGAAAGTGAAATTCCGGAAAGAAATTTTCGTGTTTGAAAGGAAAAAGTTTTTTCACTAAACAAATATAAAAATGTCTTATAATTTTTTTTTTTTTTCATAAAATTCAGTTTTCAGGATATTGCTATACCTATCGATGCTATATTGGATAAAAAAAAAAAAAAATCATAAACGAAATTTTAAACAGTGCAATTTTTGCAGAAAACAAAACAAATTAAATCATTTAGAGTGAAGATTAGAAAAGAATACAAAATGGAAATTTTTTTCCTTTTTTTTTTATTTTTTGAAAAATTGTACTGGATATTTTAATTCATTACCTATTAATTTTAAATAATTTATTCAAAAATAAATAAATTTCACATCCTTTATTTATCGCATTGACTTAGTTAGGAAGAGAAGGTAGAGGACAAAAAAAAAAAAAAACTTCAATCATTAACAATTAAAAATTTCACTATATAATAATAAAATGAATGGCACACAGTCCATAAGAAGAGAATGCAAAAGAAATTTTTAATTTTGAGCTAGGAATTTATTAAAATAAAGAGAATGGTTTTTTTTTTCTTCTTCTTCTTTTTATCTAACAAATATTATAAAAGAATGTATTTATTTTAATACAAAGAAAATGAGAAAAAAAAACATATAAAAAGTATTTATTTAAGTCAAATTATACAATGACAAATGTTTGCTGAAATCAAATATTAAATAAGTATAGATTTTAAAATGTAATGGAATAAAAAAAAAAGAAGGAAAAAACAGCAAATATCAAAAAAAAAATTACAATTCCCCGTTCCTTCTTTTCTTAACACTTTTCCAAATACGTATTTTCATTGTTTTCCTTTTTTATTAATTTATTTATTTATTTTTTCTTTGTTATAAATTATACAAATGGAACAGATGTGTGTGTGTGTTTAAGATGAGAATGGAAATAAAAAAAATATATAAAAAGGAAATGAAATAAAATGAAATTAAATTTGAAATGGTATAGGAAGGAGAGAGGAAAAATGATGTGCAAAAAAAAAATGAAATAATAAATATAATGGTCGTTTGAAAAGTTGGAAATAAAATTTATATCTCTTGCTCATTATCATCATCATTATTATCACCATCGCACCATTATCATCATTATCACCATCATCATCATCATCGCCATGACGACACACTTTTATTTTATTTTTATCCATTGAAAATTTAATAATGCTATAGAAAAAAGAAAAAAAAAGGAATGATAAAAAAAAAAGAGAAAAATTGCCTTCGAATTGAATTTTAAAATTTAACATTTTAACAATATTATTTCCGATGTGACTAATTTCGTTCTTTTATTTTTTCTTTTCCTTTCTTTCTTATATATATATATATATTATATTATATATATATATATA
>RCAB01000975.1:0-10213 GCA_003640385.1 Setaria digitata
GAAATTGTTTGTCATTAGTATAGTGTCATCAGAAAGAAGTGGGAATATTTTCATGAAAACTCGAGTGGAATATCTCCACTTTTTTCTCCTCAAATATTTAATTTAAGAGTATTTCTTATTTTAGAAGAAAAGACCAGCAAAGAAATTTAATATTTCGAATCCATAATTTGTATGAGCTGTGTCTCGAGAGAAAGGCTTTATAATTGTATACGAAGAATATATAAGGAGTGTTGCAGTTGTTCCTTTCTCATGTAAATGATAATGAATCTATGCCGCTTCTTATCCAGTAGTAATATGTAAAAAATTATTTCAGAAAAAATAAGAAAAACGATAACATTTAATAGCGACCCAATGAATCTTAAGCCAATTGTGATTGTTGATAAAGTACAGATTTACAATCAGTTGAATATCACTTAGAAGCCTATGGTAGTTTGATTGATTACGGATTTAATTCTTACTCCTGTTTTCTGTCTGTCTCAAAATGATCTGGATGCCTTGGAAAAGAGAGGAAAACAGATTCTTCAAACTGTTGAAAGAAAAACAAAGGGAGAAATATTTATTTTATTGAAGAAAGAAGGGGAAATGAAAACATACATCAGATGAGATGCGTATTCTTAATTCTGTAAATAAGCTTGAATCTATCCAAATCCATTCCCAGGAGGTGCAATAAGAGAAAGCTGCAGAAAGACTTAGCAACAAGCAGTTTTCGATGGCTTACTGACAATTCGTATGAAGCAGATAAGAACTGGTCAGAAATTCTGACGAACTAGAACTTTTGCTGAAATTCATCCTCTCAGCTTAGCAATTGAAATATTTAACTCTTCTTCCCTCACACTGACATTGAGTTATTGCAGAACAGAATGGAACAAGTGAAGTTCACAAATACCATCGAGAATGTCGCAGCACTCCACAATTATTGTTATTTTGACAACTTCATTACTTCAATTTTCCTTATTCATTCAGAAATCAAATAGAAACTAAGGAAATTTGCATACAAAATTTGCTCAACGCCATTGTTTATTATTGTGCCACTTTTCACTAAATGAATTGATTTCAATTTTCAAGGAATTTTTAAACTTGGATAAGGCTCTTTTATTCTTAAGATTCCTATATTTTGAGATTTTCTTAGATTACTGTTGGGCTCACATTGAATTCCGTCCCTTTTTGGAACTGCAAAAAACTTTTCTCAAACAAGTTTTTATTTTCACATCCAGCCTGTTTTATTTCCGTGAGAAATGTGATTTAATTACCCATAAAATTAATTACCAGGATTTTTATGAAAAAATAAATTTTAATGAACAGTTGCATTGTTATGACTAAGGAATTTTAGACTCAGATGAATCTTTCTGTCCAGAAAGATAGTCATTCGGTAACATTAACAGCTAAAGCATATAAATTAGATAATCGCGACGAAAGAGTATCTTTTTTGTTTTTGTTTCCTGAATAAATCAACTTTCGAGTCCTAGCTAGGTGAACAAAAGAACTGCTTGGAATAATCTGCATTTGATTCTTATTTCTTTACTTCTTCCGTTAGCTTTTCGTTATCTCAGTATTTCTCTCATTATCTCCTCATGTTAAGAGTAGAAAAGAAGTCCATAATTATGAATAAATTAATCGCGAAAACGAGGGTGATTTTGAGCAGCTAAAAATCTATTATTTCGATATTTATATAGCTGGTGCAAGTCTATTGCTGTAGTTACTGCAAATTTTTATTAAATATATTTTAATAAACTGTTATGCATCATTTGAAAAAGAGAAGCCACTAACAGTACTCCTCTAAGCTTGAATTAGAAAGTTTGAAGTTTTTTTCTGAAATTTTAACTTTTATAGACACATTTTCCCTTCTCTTTGTAATGTTTTGAATCATGGCATTTAAAACCAGTGGAGATATGGAACTGAAATATTTTTGGTGAAAAGCATTTCATTACTGTGACTTTTTTTCAAAGCAGTTGACACTTTATCAAAAATTTGATTTTCTATTTCATTCTACACTTCAAGGTAGTCTGATTGTACCGCAAAAGAATTTCAATTTTATAGGTGTAGTTTATACAGTAATGAAGAAGACTTGAGCCACTTTGAATATAAAGAAAAATGAAAAGGAATGAACATTGGTAGACATTAGTTTCACTGTAGTCACCAGCTTTATAGATCGTTGCATTTTATTCACTTCAGCAAAAGTTATGTTCTAGAATCTTTCGGCCATTTCCACTTCCCTCGTGGATTTTGCGATATCATTTTTTGTTAGTTATTGTCCTTGGTGTGATCAAAGCAGGTAAAAAGATACAATTAAGATAGCTTAGAATAGTTGCAGTTGAGATTATTTCTGTGATAATTAGAAGAGACTAATTCTGACAAGTACTCAAAAATTTTCATTCGGTGGTATTATTCTATTTAGCAGTCAACCCTACCTCACATTATTTCCAAGCAAATATTGTTTTACAATTCCAGCACTCGTTAACTTCTCCGCTAGAGGGAGATGGGGAATCATAAATTTCTCACCGGATTGATTTTCATTTTAAATTGTTACTGAAAAGATAAGAGCACAAAAAGTCGAAGAAAAAGAGACACATATAATGAAATTATTATTTGAAATTCCTACAGTCTGCCGAAACAAGCCAAAATCCCCAAGCAGTTAAACGTTTAGCCTTCACTTACGTACAAATGCTATTTCGAATAAAATAAAATGGGTTGGAGGGCATAATTTTAAGTTGCGCGAAGTCAAAGGAAATGCCCAACAGCGAATTACTTTGTAACTGAATTGACGCTAAACAATATATCACTAATTTCCGTTACTGTTTTTAAAATTTCTTACTTTTTATTTCAACGACCAGAATAGTTTAAATATTTATATTGTTAAGATAGCTAAAAAATGTTACTATCCTTGTTAATTTACCAGTTTTCAAAAATAAGGGATACCACGACCAAATAAAATGCACTGCACTATTACTAATCATAATGCTTCTTAAGACAATATTATTATGTGAAGTTCAAATTTCAGATGATTCAATCACTGTAGTATGTTTTCCTCTAAAAAGTTTCCTCCAAAGAAGGTAGGTATTTCTTCCTTAATATAGAAATGTATATAGAAAAAAATATATTCAATATAAAAATGTGCAACTTAGCTCACTCAGTGAGCTAGAGGGTATAAGATTGCTTAAATTAGTGTGTTACGGAATGCTTAAACAAAAATTTCTGCGAAAAAAGTCATTTTAAGGAAATTTTAGAGAATATGAAGTCAATAAAGATTTTTAATCCGGTGAATTTTGTGGTGCATCCATTTTACATTATGGTCAAAATTGCCATCAGTAAATTGACTACCAAACTTTCTTATTCCGTGTTGAAATAAGAAATAATAAAAACCTTGATGAAAAAGCAAGATTTCCGAGTAAAAATCCTTGGCTAGAAATCAGCGGAGAAAAAAAACCAACTCTCCCATCAATAGCTCAGTAACAAAAATATTGAAACTCACTTCTTCTAGTATCAGAAGAGTCGGGATGGGAATAATTCGGGTTTAATCCATCGCTGATGGATCTGCAGCTCGTCTCAACACTGCATGCGAATAATGCAGTTTCATTCAAACGATGTGCTGCGTGGTTGGCAACTAGTTCTTCTTTTACCCCTAAGTTTTCAATTTTTAAAAATTTCCAGAACCTATGGAAGATTTTTTAGAATCTGTAGAACGTATTTTAGATATTGAAAAAATTGGTGCTGGACAGAATGACAATTTGAGAAGAGCAATTAGTCTAATAAATTATATTTTAATGCAGTTGTTGGTTGCCACACCTGAAGCAAACAATCCTTCGGTAAGGCAGATATGTTACTTCAGATATCGCGGTGTTTGCTGCATTTGGTTATGGTTCTAGGAGTAATATTGTACACGATATGTGGCGCACTTATTATTCAGTCCATAGAAAAATCATCGAATAATACTGAATCAAACATTAGGTACCATTCTGTATTTATCTTATGATGGGTGTCTTTAGAAATTGAGACTTTTCACCTAGCCATTTTGTAATATCTTTATTTTGGAAAAACAATTGCACTTAGTATGGATCCAGACCGCCTTTCTGAAATTGTGAATGGAACATTCTTTTTTTAGAAAACGAACTCAGGAAATAGGAAAACAAGAACGGACAACACTGACTAGTGCAGATCGTGATAAAGGGATTCCCATTTCTGTGAGTCAGGTATATCTTAAAAAAGGAATTTTTTAAGTGAAAATAAAGGGAGCAGAAGACATGATCAAATCTGTTTTATCCATGGGAAGGTGGAAATTCACAGAATAAGTCCTAAACCGTTCAGCATAAATTATTTCTGCTGCAACTCCAAGCATAAAGAGTGATTCTAGCAGGTGGGTGATTGTATTCTAAATATGCTCGTACAAATAGCAGGCACAAAAAACTGTTCAATGGATGACATCGATGCTCCGGAACTGCTGGATGAGCTGAAGCAGTGCTACAAAAACGGAAAGACTGAGCGGCATCAGTGGCGGCGAGAACTGTCCAAAGTGGACACAGGTCCTTCTCAAACTCGTTTCGTTCTTCTTGTTTATAAATCAAAAGACTGCATGTTTCATTCTTAAATTGCAACATTTCCGGCACTTTTTCGGAAAAACTTCTCTTCAGCTTTCTTCATTTGTGTCACAGCAAAAATTACAGAGAAGGTTGCATTTGTTAGTATAAACGAGAAATGGAACTTCGTAAATGCTGTGATATTCACATACACAGTTATAACTACCATTGGTAAGTATGCATATTACAAAAAAAAGGGATAGAAAAAAACTTCACAACGTAACTTTCATTTAATGTCCCGCCTAAATTAGATATTTGTAATCCTGATGACTGGCTATAAATACAAATCCTGTTTATCATTTTAAAAAAAGAACCATTACCATATGTTTCAGGATACGGTCACGTAGCACCTTCAACATTAGGAGGTCGCATTTTCTGCATTATTTATGGCTTAATCGGCATCCCTTTCACGCTACTTACAATCGCTAATCTCGGAATGTTCCTGTCGAAGGTTGTTATAAACCTGCTACAATTACAGTCAGGTCATCAAATTACACAGATCAAGTTAAGGGTTGCAAAGTACACATCGTCGAGTCGTTCCAATCTAACCATTAATACATTTCATAATAACGGCTCTCGCAAATAACGGAAAACCTCAACTAAACATGTCACAAACACATATTTTTCACTATGACCAAGCAAAATTTTTTACTGATTAACATAAAATGATGTGCAACATTGAAAAATTTTAGCAAACCATCTATAAGCCCACGGCTGAGAAAATGGTTTGCTATTTTACTTTATTGTGACACATTGGAAAGTGTGGTACTATGATTCGCTTATTCTGAAAATATTTGTTTCCTCGTAATTTCACAAGTTTTGAGTAGTTGTTATATCCAAGCATTTGATCTCATTTTAAAATTTTTTTTTTCTATTTTCTCAAGAATTTTTTCTATTATTAATGCCAAAACATGTCATGGTGTTATAATTATGGCAAGAAATTTAAAAGAGCAATAGTGGAAGTTGATAAAAAAAGCGGGTTCCGTAGTAAGTTCAATTGTATTAACTTTTGTTAAATAAGTGTGAGTTCAGTCATAATTCCTTGTCCATTCTTACGATAGTTACTGAAACGATGTGCGTGTGAGACAAAGCATTTGCTCCACTGGATAATGAACTTGAAGTTAGCAACAGCGAAAAAGAACAAATCTTTCGAACAGGTTCTCATTTCATTCTCAAATAATTCTGCGCTGTCATGGTCGAGATTCATTTTGTACTGTAGATTACCGTTGATATATTCAGTAGAATATCCCACATTATGTGTTATAAAAAAAAAGAGAGGAAAAGACAGCAACATGATTTGAAAAGAATTAGGAAAAGTTGAGAGCTGCACTTATTACTTAATTCTGTTAAGACAAGTTCCAGAGCACTACTATAACAGACAAAAATAATACAGATGGTAAGACCACTGGTCGTTCAGACCGATTTTCTATTGAATATGGCGGTGAAGAATCTGAAAGGTAAGATTCAAAAAGTCTGGAAACTTACAGTATCCTCGAAAGGAAATTCATTTAGATGTAATGTAAAGTAATTTTCTAATTTATCCCCAGGCCGTAGACGTCCTACTATAATCCCTTCCCTTAATGGTCGAATAGATGTTGCGCTTTAGAGGCATTTGCGATTGCGTTTTTCTTGGAATCACATTTTTGACATATTTAATGCTTGGCTCATATGCTCTTTCACTTTACGAGCCTGACATGGATTTTTTCAAAGCCGTTTATTTCAATTTTATAACACTCACAACTATTGGTTTAGGCGATTTTGTGCCAAAGAGGTAAGTTTTGGCATTGACATTAAAAGTTTTATATATTTAGTTCAAATTCCATTTTAAACTTCCCTAATAAATAAGAAGTAAGAAGTAAGTGAGGGATGCATCTCTCCTAGTAGCTACGTTCAAGGTTCTCATTGTGAAGATTGTATCCAAAATTACTTGCTCTTCAGTTCCAATTTGAAAATATTGTAGTGATAAATACTTGTTAGTAACGTTACTATACACGACGGTTGGATTAGCGCTCACAACAATTGCTATGGAAATTATTGCTAATGTGCTGAAAAAAATCCATTATTTTGGACGACAAATTGAGAATGTTTCTCATATTACTGTTTGGTTTGGAGGCCAAAAGTTCGTTACAGTGTTATTTTTTCATTTTCATTCACAGTGAAAACAGTAACAGCTTAAACAATGTGTGCTTCAAAAGAGATCCTTTGACGACTGATTTAGTTAATCTTTTACTGATGTACGATCTCACTGCATTATATTTGAGAAATTATAATAAAAAAATGGAAGCAATGAAAAAAGGTAATAGAAGTAACTGATTGGAAAATCCGTCTTACGTCTGTTAAAATCCATATTTGAACTGCAAGGAGTAGAAATTAGGTTTAGAAACTATTTAATAGCATGAAAAACTAAATACTATGAAAAAAGTGTTGTTCGAGCAAAAAGTGAAAACAAAAATAGAGCTTAGCAGTATTGTAGATGTTTCTTAACATGCAGTGTGCATATTCACTAAATTCTCATAAAAAGACCAAGTATTATTTCGTTGTTTATTCGCCGTGTTAATTCCAGGATGACAGTGAAAAAGCTGGTACAGCGATTTGGAGACCAGATGAATATACCTGTTGATGAGTTGGCCAATTTGAACTTGGATACTTTGGTGAAATCTGCAATAAAAGTTGAAGCAGGAGAAATGATGACACTGCGGGTAATGTACCATATATATAGACATATATGTCAAAAACTGAAGTCGACTTCTTCAAATTATTGCGAAGAGAAGCAATGGAATCATGCGGTTCTTTAAATATAAAGCAGAAGTCGACTTGAAATAATTGATTTCTTAAAAAAGTTGTTAGAAAAGGCAAGAAAAGGCTGAAAGGCCATTCCACATTGTTTGCAACGCAGTTATAAAAAGCTGCGAGTAGCAGTTAGTACAGCTGAAATATGAAGTTCCAGAAGTCTAAGATAATGATGCGTAGAGGTTCATATTCACATGCGTTACATTATTCCGACATCCGGAAATCTGGTGATTCCGAAAATTTAATGTATATCGACGAAAAAAGAAATAGCAGTGTCTGCGGTTAGTTTACAATTTAGATTTACTATCTTATGTAAAGAGCTATAACTATTTTTATGCCATTTATTTTTAATGATAAAAAAAAATTCCTTCTTTACAGGAAATATACCGCCTGTAGTAGCGGCTGAAACAGGACTTACGAGTCTTAGCTATGATGAACGATTTTCTAAAAATGTTAGTGAAATAATATCAACCATAGATTGCTGCGATGAGTTTATACTAGATATCAGCCAGTTAAATAAAGTAAGTTTTCGTAATTGGTGCTAATATTGATTAAAATCATGGATGAGGTCTATAAACGTTAGTCGGAAAAATTGGATTAAACTTCATATGGGTATCATCATCGATGACCTGTTATGTGTATGATTTGTCGAATAATTAAAAGACAGTGATCTTTGAGATATTAGCAAAAAAAAAAACGTGCGTGAAAAAGCTTTATCATATCATTCGTAGAGAAAAAATAATACCTATATTTTGTAATAGTCTACTAATGAATAGCAAAAACTGATTGTCATGGTAAATAAACTTTTGTTTCTCACTGATGAAAATTTTCCTACATACATTGTTTTCCGATAGAAACTCGAAAACGAGCGATCCAAGGAGATAAAAAATTTGGAAGATAAAAAAAGCATTTTAAAAATAGTATGAATATAAATTAAATGATACTGATTCAAAGTAAATTCTATACTTTCGGTGCCGAAAGTCTCCAGCATATTATACGTGAAGGATTTTCAGAAATGGCCAGCCCTAAATCTCATTCATAATGATATTCAATCTTTTAATTTTCTTTCAATCTTCAAGATTTTTGTTCCAGATCGTATGAAATCGATTCTATTTTTTGTGGAAAAAAATCGGTCAGAACACTCTTATCATTTTTGATTTCTCTTGTATAACAATAGAATTTACATAAAAGATTGTGACCTTAATAAATGAACAATTATTAACGTGTACCCCACTGAGATGATTATAACAATTCAGATGAAAAGAGTTTATTTTTGTTTCAGCGAATTGAATGTTTAGGTGTTGTAAATATGAACAGTACCACTCTATTCCATCAACAATTAAGAACAATTAAATATTGAAGATAAAGAAATCAGTCACGAAGCAAGCATGATGACAGACTGATAAACTTGTCAAATACAATTCATTTCCAAAAGACCTCGGAGAAATTAAGAAACTTCGACAACACTAAATTATTATTATTTTTTTTTTTTCAATTTAAATTACACCGTATTCTCTAAACATCTGTTTGGAAAGCTGTCGTTTTAATCGTTCCACTCAACATTTAAAAAACAAAGACAGAAGGCGTTAACATGAAAACACAAGAATTCGAGATTTGTTCTCAATGCATTGTGTGACAAATTCTATCAGCTGTTTTTAAATTCTAGTGGAAGATTCAAATCTGTACGCATATAAATATTTCTTTAGTTTAGGATCAAAAACCTTTCGAACATGTTCAGATAGCAGAAATGAGAGAATACGATGTTTGAAATCTACTTATAAAAAGTTGGCCAAAAACTCATTTCTCCGAGAAAATAACAAGATAGAAATTTCGAAATATTATCTTCTTTACATTAGACGAAACTTCCACTCCTCAGTTATGAAATTTATTATTCCAGACCTGATTCTGAATTCAAGTACTTGGATAAAATCAAATCAAATCAATAATTATTTTAAATATGACAGTGATAACATTTTCTTGTTCTTATTTCGTTTAACAGATTCAAATTCCAATGTCTGCAACTTAAAAAAATTCATTGAAATATCTGTGATAAGATTCATAGAATGATCCATACCACTTCAATCAGTCAACGTTCGGCTGCTTTATATCGCCCATCTATTATGTGATTTGTAATGTAGAAAATTATAAAATAAAGAGTACGAACTTAGTTAAAGATTATTTCTGCACACCGAACGAAATCTGCACTTTCTTCCATTTCTTTATTTGATATGATTTAAAGTTAAAAAAGAAGTACTATAATTTATATTCTCCCAGTAAATGACTAGCGCAATGAACTATTTAAGAAAAAATAAAAAGGAAAATGAAAAAGTATACTTTAGCCACAAAATGAACTTAACAATCCTTTGGTAAGCCAGATACGTCGGCTACATCAGATATCGCGATGATTGCTGCATTTATTCATACATTTATAAGAAATGATCTTGATATTAATACTAGATTGTTGATCAAAAACGTAATTCAAGGTACTTAGTCTTGAATTTGTTGATAAATTATTAATCAAGAGTGCAATTATGAGTAGTTGACCATAAACTTGACACTAAATTGTGCATAAAGAACTTAATTCTAGGTGCTTAATCTTGAATTTGACAGTTATTGATCATAAAAGGCACAATTAGAACTAGCTGAAATTGAATTTGACACTAAATTATTGATCAGGAATTTTTTCTAACTAGGTAATCTCGAATTTAACCACAAACTGTAGATCAGGCACTTGAATTTAAGTGATTATTCTCGGATCTGACATTAAATTATTGATCAAGAATTTAATTCTAGGCACCTTAATTGAACCGAGTCGATACGTTCCTAATTTGTGCTTGTAAGTTATTTGTTAC
>RCAB01000976.1:0-10182 GCA_003640385.1 Setaria digitata
CGTGATGTTACCACACCTGCTCCCTATAAATATAACAAAATAAAGAAAAAATTTATTTTAAAAGTTTGATTTTATTTGCTTCAATTTTAGGATAAATATTATTATCAGAAATGATTAGATTTGCTGATACTAAATTATCTAGCTAGTTATGTTATGAGGGTGTCATTGGAGATGAAAAAGCTTACTTCATTAAGATATGGAACAATTTTGCTTTGGCCTTTTTTGGTGGCGGAAAGAATTGCAATGATAGGCTTGCCAAGGCCATCATTCGCAATTGCAGCACCTCGGATAAAGTCAACTTGGCCACCAAAACCAGAAAGAAAGCGATTTCCAACAGAATCAGAAACCACTAAAACATTTATCGATGTATTTTAATAAAATGCCAAAAAAAGAGCAAAAATTACTTCACTAATTTGAGAATAAAATTAATGAAATTTATTAAAGATATATCTACCGTCGACGATCTTTCCTCTTTTCTTTTTTTTTTTCTTTCAAGAGTTTATTTCAGTGGCTGAGACAAAATGAATACTTACAATTTGATAACCGGGATGATAGTCGAAGTGATAATGAGGTGATAATCGTTCATTATTTATCTTTTATTAGCAGTTCAATAATAAAGCTCACCCTGTCCAGTTAAATCAATTTCAACAGCCGAATTGATGGCAACCATTTTTGGCATCATTCGTATCGTTGTTGGATCATTTATCCAGGCCACATCACCAAAGAATACACTTGGATTATCGTTAACAAAATGATACAGCTTATCAGTTCCATATGCAAATGAAGTGACAATCTATTATCATTAAAGATGAATTAAATGAACATTGTAAATACATACAACATTCCATTCAGATTCATTGATAAATTTCAATATATTTTTGACTTACTTTTCCCGGGAAAATGGTCTTTTTGGAATTTGTAATTGCATTACAATCAACAAGTTTTAACACTCCATCTGAGAGCATTTCGGTATGAATCCCAAGATCTTTATGATTTGTCAGCGATGATAATGCTGCATCCGGAATTGCACCAATTCCTGCAGTGATATTATGATATAGTTTTTATTCTTCTTATAATTTCATGATTATTCCCTTTTGTCTTAAATATTTCAAGCTATTACAACAATTGGTTTTGCTTTAGTCAAATTAAATGTTTGTTTAAATGAAGAAACTATTCTGGTTTAAATTTGTTCTATGCAAATTTAAATTTCAAAATATTAACCTGTAACAATCGATCAGTTGTTGTTTATCGGTTTCAAAAAGAAGAAAAAAAAAAGAAAGAAACTTAAATTACTTTTTTAAAGATCATCATAGCATTTCAACTTACTGAATCACAATAAACTATGAGAGAAAATGAAATTTTGTAGTGAAATTCGATGAATAAACTGACCCATTTGCAGTGTGGAACCGTTGTCCACAAGATTTTCTGCAATAATTTTACCAATTTTTCGTTCTTCAGGTGTTAGATCGTCATTAGCATGCCGTTGATGTAATGGAAAATCCATTTCAATCATAACATCAATATGACTTTGATGAATAACCGAATCACCAAATGTCCGAGGCATACTTTTATTTGATATTGCTGAAAATTAGTAATTCGGGAGCTTATTACTAATTTATTTGGAAGATATTCAAAAAAAAATATATATATATATTTTAGTAAATTGACTTAATTATAAAGTGTGCAATAGATTTTGAAGCAAGTATAATGCTAATCATATTTTCTTTTTTTTTTTTTTTTTTTGTTCGACATTCAGTTACAAATTTAATTTAATTAGAAAAAAATTTTTCTTCCAAACAATGACTTTTTTCTTTTTCTTTTTCTTTTTTTTTTTTTCAAAGAGAAAAAGAAAAATGAATAAATAAATAACCAATGATATGATCAGCTTGAGTGATAGCAGCACGGGAAGCATCCACACTTGTACCTAGAGTGCAGTAGCCAAAAGAATCTGGTGGAGAAACCTAAAATGAAATTATCTTCTCCAAAATTATCATATCAGAGGCGAGATAAATAAATAAATATCAGCACTAATTAGTGTTTTTTTTTTTTTTTTTGAGAATAAACTGATAAACCGGATTACCATTATCAATGCAACGTTCAATTTAATTGATCCAGAACGAAAAAGCAAAGGCACTTCATGCAAGAAGACTGAATTGAAATCGGCTACTCCTGTAAAATTTGATCACATTCTAATAGTATGCTAAATTATGAAATATTTGATTTTTATAGCATTTTGTAAAAGAAATTTTCTTTTTTCTTTAATAACAAACATTATTAAATCATTTTTTTTAACCGATAAAATTTTTTTTTTAAATTAATGAAATAAAAATATAAGCTCTTTTTTTTTTCTCATTTTCATCATTAGTTAAAATTTAACTTATCAAAATTACTAACCTTCATTAACTGCTTTCCTCAAATTAGCACCAGTAAATAAGGAATTTGATCGGAAACGATCTAAAAAAAAAAAAGAACTAAAAATTTAATTTGTTGGATAAATTTTTTTTTAACTTTAATTAAAAAAGAAAATAGACAGTAGGAAAAAAGGCCGCTTAGGAGTGGTTAAATTACCTTTGTAGGGTGACGCAGTCCATTTAATTGGTCCTTCCAGGTGTAAATGATGTAATGTCAACTTTTTCAAATCATTTGCTTCCGCAAATTCACACAAACCGTCCAATAATGGTGTCGGTGTTGCAGCCATTCCATGCACAAATATATTATCACCTAAATCAATTAGTATTCGTAACGATGATCATTTGGATTAGTTTTAGATAAGCATTGATCAACAACAACTAACCAACCATAGAAAATTGGAAAATTGAGGAAAAAAAAAAATTTTTTGTAAAATGAGAAAATTTTGTTGTAAGCAACAAAAATACAAATAAATAACAACAGAAATAAAAGAAAAAACAATTCTACAATAATGCCAATTTTATTTTTCAAAAATTATTTCATATTTAGGTGAAAAAAAAAGTGACAAAAATCAATTAAAATATTTTTTTGTAATAATGTTATCATAAATTTTATCAAATAATTAGTATTTCGTATACTGTAAAGTGAAAATGACTAAAAATTTAATCATGTTACAAAGTAATACCATTTAAAGCTTATCAGTGATAAGCTTCAGCAGACTATCGTAACATGTTTAAGTATTCCATTAACTGATAAATTCTGCATAATATTTGAAGAAAAAAAAAAATGACGAATGTACCAAATTATTTTGATTGATTAATTATGCGATATAATTCCAGTTAATTTTAAAAAATAATTCTATGTAAAAGAAAAAAAAAAAAAAAAAACGAAAACGAATAGTATATTACGAGCGATTTTTAATTGATTAATTTGCTAAACAATATCATTTAATTAACGAATATAATTTAGCTCTAAAAAAAGCAAGAAAAAGCTTACCAGATTTAATCTTATTAAAAGCATCAGTGATATTTGCAACAATTTTTGTCGTCTTTCCAGCAATTGGATAGCCACATTCATGACTTTCAAACGAGCCAGGTATCCGTCGTGATAAAGTTGCATTTGTGTGAAATGTCCGTGATGAGACTGGCACAAAACGTGATAACAAATTCATTCCTTTAAATTTTTGCAATCAAAATTCTTGTCACTTTTTGAAATTCTTATCACAATATGAATTGATTGAGATTTTAAGTGAGTGATTGAGTTGAAGATGAGACGATACGTTTGCTAATGAGGAACATGGAAGAAGTCTTTTGGAATAGTTTAATCAAAAACATTGATTTAATTTAATTTAATTTATTTCGAGTAGAACCATACTCAGGATCAATTTTTTTTTTAACATATTAGCAAAAATTCTCTCTCAAAATCCAATGGCATTATCACTAAATCAATTAGCTGTAGATTCAAATAATTTCAGTCATTTCATGCATTCAAATGGAATTATATCGAAAAGTTTAGAAACAGTAATTTTTATAGAAAAAATTTCATCCAAAATAGAAATAAAACGTGCTACAGAAAAACACATTAACAATTGCTTTTTTCTTTTCAGCAATTTTTAAATAATTTTGAACAGTGATAATTTATTCGTATCAATTTTATCGCAGTGATAATTTAATCATCATACTTCGCGCTCAAGCATCATTTATTCATCAGTTATCATTTATCGATAATTCTATTAGACCGAGATAATCTGCATCACTCTCACTAAACGAAGTATGAAATTAACATTCCTACTACTTTCATTCATCTTCCATTTCTACCACCTATTTACATTAAATAATGAATAGAATACTGCCACAGATCCAAACTGAACAGTTTTTTTTTTCCATAATTTTTGCTTGTAACATTTTATAAGCCTAAAATTTAATAAAATCAAAATATTTTAGCTATCATTAAATGTTAAGCAAAAATAGGATAACACTATCGTTTTGTGATATGTAAAATGATAAGATAACTTAGAGCCAAAATATAAGAGAATAAAATGGATGCATCAATGCAGCAATACATTTGCATTATTGTAAAAGTATAAGGCGGAAAACACACACACAAATAGAAAAGAATGACAAAAGATGTTAGCAGAATGATAAGGATACATTCAGAAAAAGTATGATAAAATATTCATATTCATTCTATTCCTTCTGAATGATAATGAGCAAATAGCATGAATAGGATCAAATCAAAATGAACTAAATGAAAAATGTTCACTGATAACAAATCCCATCGATTGCATTGCTGAAAGTTTGAGGAATTTTTCCAGAAGATTAACCAATAAATGATAAATGTCTAAAAAGAGTTAGTCTATATTGCAGCTGAAAGGTGGAATCTGTTTGTTTAACAAATGATGATACAGCAGTAGTATTATCGTTCGGAACATTCAAGCGATCAATATTTCACAAAAATAAAACTGATCAAATTTGTTTCCTACTTTTCTTTTCTTTTGTTTTTTCTTTTTTGTTTCCTTTTTTTTTTCGAACGAAATTTGATTAATTAGATATTTGAATTTCACAAATGAAATCGTTAAAATGCATGAAATAATGCAGTAAATTTGAAATAGAAATGTATGTTAATTTTAAAATTTTCTACACCATTGCTCATTCTTTATTTGAATGAATTTTTATCAAAATAAATTTCAAACTTCAGATGAAATATCCACTAAACTATTGTATCAGTAAAAGAGTGAATGAATTAATTAATTTATTGATTAATTGATGGGTATGGTATGGTAATCTTGGAATGAATATAATAATTAATAATAGCTTCATTTGTGAAGATGATATGTAAACTGTCACTAAAAGTTGATAAAAAGTCATCGAGAAAAAAATTTTTCACCTATGGACTGCATTATGGATACATTATATGACGAACACAATGCTAGCACTAATTTATTAAGTCACATTAATTAATCGATAAAAAGTTTAATTAGTTGATAAAAAGAATGACTAAATTAATTTATTTGGCTAGTTATAACTGTGAAATAAAGCACTTCCTTCCGAATTATTCAAAAAGTAAACAAACGGCCCCGCATAAGTAAATGCAACATTGATATTGTGGCGCTATCAAAAGTTATCATTTTATCAGTGAACCAATCATTTAATCAATATTTCTTTTCTTCATTTATCATTCAAACGTGTATGCAACGCTCTTCACGTGAACGAACATTCACACATTGAATGAATGCTTTTTTTTCCTCTCTCTTCATACAAACGTTTTCATTTCTATGATTTTTTTTTTTCACGTAAACAAGTAATTTTTGTCTTAATTTTAAATTAAATTTTTATCCTTTAATGGAATGAAAGGTTTAAAAATTCATTTTAGGAGAAAAAAAAATCGTCTACTTAGTTCAACATTTTACTCAGTCAGAACAAATTTGAGGTTTTCTAACATCTAGAGCAACAAATCACAAAATAGATTTTTTTTTTTTGTTAAATGCTAAATAACATAGTTCAAAACGCTGAATAGTATAGTTTAAAATTCAATAGCATAGTTTAGAACTATCAAAATGCCAGTAATTTATTGGAAAACGATTAAAATTATTATTTTAATTTTCTATTAAAAATTGGAAATTTTCTTTTATTTGAACTATTATTAAATATTAAAACTAACTAATATAATAGATCCATTTAAAAAAGAAAAAAAAAAAAAGCATTTAAGCATTCATTGTTAGTGTCATTTCGAGAAAAACTTTTTTATTTTTCTAACCTTTCATCTTCTTAATTCTATGTACTTTTCCTTTCTTGCAACAAATCTAAACCGCAAAAAATATATAACTATGCTCGAATTAATACAAAAATTCATTCATGGCACTTTTCCTTCATTCTTCTTTAAACAGAAGCAACCAATTGAATTTTTGCTAATTTATCACCGATCGTCTCGAAATACTGGAAGATTTAGAAACAATTTCTACTTAATAAAACATTCGAACATTTGATTAAAGGTTCAAAAAGTAATTTGAAAAAAGACATGAAAATTTTCTTAATCATTTAGTTTAGTTTGATTATTATCACTTGTTAAAAAAAAAAAAAAAAAAAAAAAAAATAAACTGATCTGTAAATTTAAATTTACAAAAATCTGAGGTTACAAAAAGGCAAAATTTAGAATGATCCAAATGGTTCAAAATTACACCGTAATTAAAAGATTGTCCAAGTGACAGATGAAGCTCATTTAAAATTAATTAAATAAGCAAAACTAAACTATGAAAAGTAAGATGTATTATTCATCAAACTATACATATATACAACTTATCATTATGATAATTGTTTTACATGTCAAGAAGTATAAAATTAGAAGAGGAATGAGAAATTTTAACAAATCAATTGAAATTCTTGAAAATAGATCGCAATTCCATAACTCATAAAGTTATAAACTTTTATCACCAATATATAGTGATATTTTAAAATCAATTTATCATTATATGATAACATTCAGATGTTTTAGCACTTTATAATAATATATTCAGGGAAATTATAATGATATAATTATCAGCAGTTCAATTAACTTTATTCAGTATAGTATTGAAGCAAATTTTACACATCACAAAATTATTTTAACTTATCAGTTATGATCTAGTGAACTAATCAATTTGTTCATTTGGAAGTAAAGCAAACATTATTTAATACTCTTTTGTTAAATTAATCTTATCAAACTCTAAGGTTATTTACCTTAAGGTTAATATTGCTAATATAATATGCCGAAGATAATTAGTGATAAGTAATATGAATTAAGAATGAAATCTGGATCATAGTTACTTCACTGCTATATAACATTACAAACAAATTAATTATAATATTAATTTGTGATCAATTTAACATTGCATCATAATATTTTGAGGTTATTTAGTATTCACTCCTGTCTTGCGCTTCATTTATCGTCAAGTGATGTCATTCAGAAATTTAATTAGCACTTCCTTCAAGTTAATTTACCATTATTATTTCAATTAGAGGCTAAATTAGCATTATTTAGCACAAAGTTTCAGATTTAGCTAAATGTTATATGATACCATTCAGAAGTAAAATGGATACTTTATAACATTATGTTGAATTTAATTAAATCGCTATGTGAAGGTCAAGTTAACATTAAATAATCATTTTGAAGTTCGATTAACATTAAAATTGCAATATTACTTATTTAAATGATATAATTTAGAGATAAAATTAACATCGTGCAATATTATCTTTAGGTCCAAATTAACATTGCTTGATATCAATTATCAATTAACATTTAACACTATTTGATAAGTTTCAGAAATTAAATAACAGCAAATACTATTATTTGCATTATGCGATATTAATTTGAGATTAAATTGATACTCAATCTAATATAATAATTAATTATTTTACGGATAGTTTATAGCGAAAATTTCAATTTTAAAGTATTATTTACAACTGATCGATCAAATTCGACTCGATTAATTCGTCCTCTTTCATCTGATTCTTAACAATAATTATGATTATATCAAGTATTTTTCTTTTAAAGCATAAAGGTACATTTTATTTTTATCAACTTGAGACAAAAAAAGTACTTTCAAAATAATTCATTTAAATTATATGCTTTTATTAGAATGCTATTTATCAACAAAGGACATAGTAGATTCTATAGAAATCGTGAAATATGCAAGCCTGGCTTAATTAATTCAAATTTCATAATAAAAAATAATTAGTTATTGATAAACAAGAAGCAATGAAACTTTTTTCATTAAAAATGCAATATTATAGTTTGTAAACTAATTTAGCGATTTTTTTTTTTTTTTTTTAAACTAATTTAACAAACCTAGGATGTTTGTAAAAATTCTTAAGATAAATGAATGTATATTTGATGTACTTGAATAGAATTGCTGCTATCTCGTCCAGTGATAAAACTGATAATCATTATCAATGATCACATCTCCGGAAACTGAATATGTTACATTTAAGATCGGAAAGACCGAGAATGATTCCTTGATTGTGTTTCAGTAAATATCATTGTCAGGCATTTTACACTGCTTCACATTTTAATTACTTTATATAACTCAAAGGAGCAGGACAAATTAATACAATTAGTGAACTGGAAATAGTCTTAGTATGAAATTAATTGTAAAATTATGCAGCAATGAAAGCTTGATAAGACTTTAATAATCAATTATTGAATTCAGCATCATAATTTTCCTGCTTTTAGGGGAGAGGGGAAAGATGAGAAAATGTATTCTTTTAAGAAATGAAAATCAATTCCATTCATAAAATTAATAGCATAAATCTTTTTGAGGATGGCAAAGATAACACTATTTTTAATGATTATCAGTTACGGATAAAAAGCAATGCTTAGTCAAATAAAGTCAATGGATAACACCTGGTGGGCTCTTTACATTCTGATAGTTGACTGGTCTATTCTTGAAGATTTATTTAATAAATTCAAGTCTATTCTTGAAGAAAGCAAATAACAATTAAAGCTAGAAGACTATGCAGATCCCTTGAGATCATATCAAGATTATCTTCATAATAGATGAGAGCTTATCATTGTAATTAGCAACTCTTCATCAATTCAATTAATTTGCTGAAACAAGTAATAGCTGTATATATATATATATATATATTTATATTTTTTTCTATTTCTTGGCCTAATTTGCATATAAATTTAGACTAAAAATATGAGCATAAATAAGAAATTATAATTGCTAATTGATTAAAATAACGATCTTTTTGCAGAAATTATAATTGGTGATTGGTTGTCGCATTCCTTCGACGTTTAATCGGTGCTGTCTAATTTGTTAAAGCTTTTAATTTCACAGAATGCATACTTACACTAACTAGCAGAATGAATATTTTTATCAAATTATGCTCCTTAATGTTCAAAATGTATGAATTAAAATTAGTAGCCTAATAGTGTCAGGCAACAAGTTAATAAAAAAATTAATTAATTATAATGTCTTGTAGATGGTTAAAAGGCTAGATATAATTTCTCAGTTTTCTCATAATAAACAATTTCTATAATTTTGCTATTTCGCAATTGGCTTGAAATTTTTTAGATTCTAGAATACTTCAATAATTTGGCTCGCTTTATGACATGAAAAAAATGGATGATGAATGATTAATTAATTAAATAATCGAGTAGTATTTGGCTTCACTTTACTCTCGTTCACTATTACTTCTGATATTTTTATTTTCCACCGAGATTCTGAAGAATATTTCAGGTGATAATTGCCAGATTAAAATGAGCACGTTAAAATTACCTAACACACCCGAAATAACCCGAAATATAATTGGAATCAAATCGACTCTACTGAGAAATGCATTATCGGAATGTGTCGGTACATTTATTCTTTTGGTAAGTTTCATGACATAAGTGATAATGGTGATAACAAATATTCTGAAAATATCCATCAAAGAAATGGTTATTATGCCTGTCAGTAACATATCCTTTAATTGCAAAAATTTAACATTGCTTCAAGTTTCTCTCTTAATTGAACCCCCTTAATTATCCTTTGGATATAAAAAATGTTTTTTTTTTTTTGTTATATTTTACAATCAGAAAAAAAAAACACATAAATGAATAAAAGTAGAACTGATTTGATATTTTATTAATGTGCAAGAAATTTTTGCATTATTTGTTGAAATTATAATTTCATCGGAAGATAAATTCTATTAAATGACTATAAAATCTAATATGAAATTTACAAAGAAACTTCAGCGCGTGCTAATTAATAAAAGTATTAGAACAAAGAAATCTCCGCCAGCTAGTAATAAG
>RCAB01000977.1:0-10153 GCA_003640385.1 Setaria digitata
ATTATATTATATTATATTATATTATATTATATTATATTATATTATTATTATATATTATATTATATATTATATGTTATATATTATATATTATATGTTATATATTATATATTATATATTATATGTTATATATTATATATTATGTTATATGTTATATATTATATATTATATATTATATATTATATATTATATATTATTATATATTATATTATATTATTATTATATTATATCACATGCTTAACATGTCTGTTGCCGATTAATTTGGCACAAGTATTTGTTTTCGAGTTCATTTTGTACGCCCAGTTGTTACCACTCAAGTGCTGAAAGATGTTTATGATGATATGATAGCTTTTGGTTTGTGCTGTAGCTATATTGGATCTAATATGAAATTTTCAGGTGTATTAGCTGGTCATGATAATCGCGTATCCTGTTTAGGCGTTACTGAGGACGGAATGGCCGTTTGCACCGGTTCATGGGATAGTTTCTTAAAGATATGGAACTAGGATAAAACATGAGAATTAATTATTACATCTCACATTTTACTGCTGAATTCGTTTTCCATTTCTCAGATGAATAACAGGCTCATCTGCGCCGGGCCTTTTTTATTAATATTGATTTGTTTTTGCGATTGAAGTTTCCAAGTTGCTACTTTTATACAATGATTTGATTGCGCTGTGTTGCTTTTTTTTTTTTATCCATTTTTGAACGGCTGTATCAGTTCCTGCAGTTACTTTGCGGTGGTCTTTAACAGCTAGGCATTTTTAATTGAGTCCTTGATGTTCATCCGAACAAAGAAAAAAATCAAAACTTTCTATAATTTTTGCTTCTAAATTATCTCCTGTAGCGGTTTTTCTATTGTTTATATATTTTTTTCGGCCACTGCAATCGTTATGTGCATAATTTTACGTATGCTATCGGTGTACCGGTTTTCTCTTGGCAGTGATTTTGGTGGTACTTGAAAACGTATCATATTCATGCTGCGCCTCATCGTTCAGTTTTTCGAGATCACTGATAACAGAAGTGATTGCCGTTTGTCTAATGATTTACGTAATTTCGGCATAATTCCAAAACTGCCGTTAATCTTGACTTTCTTTCTCTCTGTTTTTTAACTCTAAAAATATTTACTTCGGATAATTTCTATTTTTATGTAGTGCGGAATTTTGCTCCACTGGATTTGTATTTGTTATTTATCAAACATTTTTACTTATTGCAAGGCTGTTATTTTTCTGAACTGCAGCAGTAGAATGTATTATCAGACATAAATATGATTGATTTCTTAAAATTATTCGCTTCTCTATTGTTTATCAACGTGTCATGTATTATAGTATCATCTCTATACTTTATTTTTACTAACTGCATGGCTATTTGCTGGACTAGGATTACAGGAGGGGTGTAGTTGGTTCTATTTTGATTCTCTTTTAAGAAAAATTGCTTCTATATTCTCACTTGGACGTTATGTTACTCCATGAAACTGTGTAGTGAATGACCAATATTCCCTTGAATTTCTTTTAAAAATTCAAAAGGCAGGTGAACTGTGAAAGGCCATAATTTATTGGAATTTGAAAATAGAGAAAATTTGCTTCTCCTAACTCCTTGAGAAAGCTATTCATGTAAACCCTTTTCATTTGTATGACATGGATATTTGTAGTCTTTTTCATTAGTTTCAGGAAGTTTTTCTTACCCCAAAATTTGGCTTCTTTCATTTAATCCCTTCTGTCCTGCCCTGTTTTGCACCATATATATATATAAATATATGCGTGTCTATATGTATGTTTGTGTGTGTGTGTGTGTATGTGTGTGTGTGTGTGTGTGTGTGTGTCTGCGTGTCTGTGTGCTTGTGTGTGTGTGTTTTGGAAATGTTTTAAATTATGGCAAAAATGGTTTTGCTTTAGCAGTTTTTAAGCATCGCAATGATGTCATTTCGCTTTTTTTCTCGAATCATTGCGCAAAATACCCCTTAGTCGGACTTAAAGTTTTTTGCAATTTTCTTTTGATTTTGAACCTTTTTTTTTTTTATGTAAGTAGCCGGATAGAAAACTGTGAACTCTTTCGTTTCTCCCGAAGAAATTTGTTGAGCAGCCATTTAATACAAGAAGCTAGGAAAGGTTAAGAAATTCAGCTTGCTTTACTAGCTCGGAATCGGGAGTGGGGTCCAGTATGTTTCACGGAAGCGTACCGGCCATTTTTGGCCTATTCGTGTCCTATAGACGGTGTTTTTTTTTTTTTTTTTTTTTTTTTTTTTTTTTTTTTTTTTTTTTTTTTTNTCAAAATCTGCATAATAACTATGAGTAGTCTGTGTATCTGTTTCGTTACAAACTGATAAACGTATTTCTTAATTCTCAACAGTTCTTTTAGCGTATTTTGTGCTGAAATTTGAACTGTTTTACAGTGGGGCATGAGTTTTTCGTACATACCACTCATTTTTTTTTTTAATCATATTTATCTGTGTTATGTTATTTTATTGTCATTACCGTCACAACTCTGTTATTAAAATATGATGCTTCATTTCTGGATCTCCATTTCACTACAAAAGTTGAGTTTCTGCTGTACTGCAACAATGCAAATTTGTAGTTTTTAGACAATGCTATAGTAATTTCATTTGTTTAGCGGATAATTCAGATGACTTACTAATACTATTGCGATTGAAAGAGCTGCTTAAAGTAATGAGAGCTACATTCTTTTCATCAGGAATAGAATTTACGGGCTTTTTGTATTGAGGCAGTGGTGAGCAGTGGTTCCGTTGTTCTTGCTTAATTCACCATGCTTTAAAATGTCTGATTCATAAACACACGTGTCATTTTATAGTTTGACACAACGTCTGTGCAGTTGGGCTTCGTTTTTCAAAGGTGCGTTGACGGAGTATTGTAACATCGTAAGGAGAGAAAAAAGTTTGATTCATACGTAGGGATGACAGTTGGAATAACTCTGGATTGTTTTACCTTTTATTTGTTTTAGTTTTTGAGAATTTAAATCAAATTCTAGTACTGTGAAGATTTGAGGTGTGACATATATTATTTCCCGACAATAGTTTTTTAAAAGGAGACAATGAATCTGTTGAGAAAAATCAAAATATTCAAAAAAGACGGTAGAAATGTTGAAGATGTTAAACAGGGACAGTATGGGCAGGATAAGGTAAGCAATGCGCTATTTTAAATTGGGAGCCGAGCCAAGGAAGTTTACTTCCTTTGTCCCATTTGCACTCTGTAGAAATCTTCATGAATTCTAGGAGCAGTATTGGGCTTTTTTTTCGTTCTTAAATCGTGACTCGCTCCTTACTTTGATGGCTGGTAATTGATTCTAACTCAGAGTTTTAGTTTTCAATGCTTTGTGCTTTAAGTTTTGCTCTGCTAAGTGTATTGAAACCAAGTTTGAGGAACATTTACCAATTGCTATCTCAGCTTCATTCAGGGCTTTGTTGACCTAAAAATATGGATTAAACCAACAATACCTGTGGTAACTTGTCATTATTTTCTCTTTGTACAAAAGTAGAGGATGTAATAAATTTAAATTGAAAGCGCTAAAAAATTTATGATAATGAGAGTAAAACTGAGAAATTGTTCAGAAGAGTTAAATGGGCCTTACTCATCCATTTTTTTTTTTTTTTAAATCTCATGATAACAACAATAGATAGATCAACTTTCCATGCACCATTTATTGCATCTCGTCGTGTGATTTGCTATTGTTCAAACAAAATAAGGGATTTAATTTAGGGAAGTGAAGTGTAATACTGACTTGCTGAGGTCTTTCTTGAGGCATTATGCTGTATAGTGAACATTGTACTTACTGAAGAAGAAGGGAAGCTTCAGTTCACTTGTTTCCTAGAATAGAATTATGAAGCCTGGTCCTTTCAATGTATTCTTCTGCTTAGATCGCCACTGAAATAATATGCTCCATAGGCTGATGTTCAACCGGCGTTCACGATGGAACAGGCGAGCAAGGCGCTGCAAGCCTACAGAGAACGCAAAAAAGCGCGGCAAAAGGCACGTGAGGAGGAAGCGTGTTACGTAGAATACAGGAAAGCTGAAATTTTAGCAAAATTTAAGCCAAAAGTTGGGACACTTCAAAGTGCTGATGAGGCATGCTTTTTCAATCTTCTTAAGTCATTTCCTTTGGGAATGGTTCGAAGCGATTAAAAAACATGAGGTGAAGTAGTTTTGAAATGATCTGACTTCAGAATTTTGAGAATTTACTTTTTCCAATAATTCTTCGTCTTTTGTGTGTAACAGTAACTTAGCAGCATAAAAAAATTGGTCGCAGCAATTTAAGTGGCAAAAATATTCCAGAAAAATAAAGAAAACGTTCAGAACCAAGAGAATTTGATAAAGTTTGTAGGTTTTCCCAAAACGCCGCAAAGGCTCGATGGGTTTCGGTGAGCGAAAAGCGCATTATCTTTCTATCCGGCCGAAACCTTGCTATGCAACTTGGTTTGGGAGGCGTCGAAACATTATTGAGGCAAAGTTAATCATTTCATAGACTTATTTGGTTGATCCTCTCAGCAATTCCTAGTAATTAATTTAATTAACTCGCATAACTTTCCGCATCCCAATCAAGCTGTAAAATATTTGTAAAGAATTTAGACCCATAAATAAAATTAAAATGAAATGAGGGTTGATCTACACTACTGAAGATGATAAAACTGAGCTTGGCAATCAGAATCTTTCAACGTTTGCCTATTTCGCAGCGAATTTATATAGCGTCTTTGATAGTGAATTAAAAATTTTTATTGGCTGTTGAAAAAGTAAGATTATGGCAAAGCCACCAAAAGTTCTTTGATCTGTTATAGGCCTTCACCGATGGCAATAGCAGCATCAATTGATATGACTGATCATTCGACTGTTCCAGAATCCAACAGACAATCCACCAAAGAATCCGACAAGCATAGCAGTGAAACAAATTCATCAAACAGATTACTTAGTCCAAAGGCATAATTCATTCCTTTAAATGCTTTTATCCATACTGCTAAATATTTCAAGAAAGCTTTTATTTTCCAAATATGATAACAGTACGTTATAAATCTCATTGTAGGACTCAAGTCCGAGACAGACAAATCAGACATTCGCTATAGAAAAACAAGAGCCAAAAAAAGGGTTATTATTAACTGGCCCTGAGCTTGAAGTTGACAAGAGCCTAGTTAAAGTAACCTATGGAGTAAATGCTGATAACCCACTGATAAACGGTGTGCCGTTCTGGATCATTGAAACTCCTCAGTAAGCCTAGTAGTTCTCAAGTAAATTAGGATGAAGCGTTTTAAATGTTCATTTATCTTTATGCTAAATGTTTTAGCAGTTTTTTGAGTAGAAAGATTATAAGCGTAATTTCCAATAAAAATCTCCATGGCCTATTCACAGTACTCTCAACTCGGTATTTTTTTCAGCAGTTACTAAAATACTTTCTAATGGTGCTACAGTAGTGACACATAAGTTATATTTCAGTTCCTCAATTAATTTTTAGAGAAGAAGACGAAGTAACAGACGATGATTTGCCAGTTGACATGGATATCTTGGAAAAAGTTTGCACCGGAAAAAAGACACTTGATCCGCGACCGTTTGAAAAAATTGAGTTTAATCCATTCGGTCCAGTAGCCAAAATGAAAGCAGTTCTGTTCAATTAACTAGTTTGCATATTAATTTTCGTTATACTTTATCGTTGAATTAATTAAAAAATCTAAGTGATAATCAAATCAAACTTGATTAATAAATTTTTTTTTTTTTTTTGAAAAGATTTGAATTGCCGTGTTGAAATTTTCAAAGAAGGAACTAAAGTCACAAATAGGAACGAAAGTAATGACACTGAAGATTGCAGGATGATCCGTTGTTTGATCGAGATACAATCTTGTTCTCAAATACTGTTGAAACGGTAATACGACTGCAACCCGAAGGTGACGAGAGGATGGTTCTAGCTGCCGGCCCAGTACCACGTCGCATTCGTTGGGCGAATAAAATCAGCGTGACAACTTTCGACCCCAAAAATCGACGGCCGAAAGAGGTGAATTTCTCCTTTTGCTCCATCTACTACTTTTCTAATCACTTCAGTTCTATCGTTTGCTATGAAGCAATCGTACATTTTGTAAATTTTCTCTATAAATTCGATTTATCGCTTGATAAAGACATAGAATGTTTCAAGTCAAAATAGTGCCACTTCAACACTCTTTAAAAGTGCTGTAAATAAGAATTCTAACTTCATTTTAGAGTATGTTCTTCCGAAGCATCTTTACGGTGTAGAATGAACCGTTTTCCTTTCTGATCATGAATGCATTTAGTTTTTTTTTCTTTTTTAACTGATTAGTGCGATATAAAACTTTCATTAAATTGAAAAAAATTGATAACGTTGAAAAATATACTCAATTTTCCACTTTTCACTTAAATAAACAATTTTTACTTGTTTCATTTTATTGAAAATCTCGTCTAATATTGCTGAAGAATTCGTGTATCAAATTTAATTTCGGTCTTTAAAATTTAGATTTAAGAAACTACAAAATCGTTTCTCACATTAAAAAAAAAATTATGAAATATAAGGGATAATTTTTTAATAGCTGTTTCAGAAATCATTGTTCTTTCTTTAGAAATTTAAAATCTAAATGAAATAAAAATTTTTAGAAAAAAAATTTGTTAGTTTCATGCATCAGATTCATTTGGCACAACTTTTTGAGAGGGAGAAAAAAGATTAGCAGAAAGTGCTGCTTGCTACTGCATATCATCTTTGCAAAATATTTAGTGCTTAGTAGCAATAGATTTAGTCTAAAACGTTGAAGTTACCCTGAAAGTGATCCAACTAGTTCACACTATGTTAGAGCGGTTGAAATATCAGAAATTAGTTGACATCAGTTTATTGCTAAAAATCAGTTAAATATGGCGCGAGAAAAATTGGATGCTAACTTTAGCTGGCTGAAGTCCAAATAAAAAGTTTCGTCGATGTAAGTTGAATAACATATACTCGAACATGATGACAACTTCAGGCATTAAATAATGGAATAAACAGTGAACAAGCATTTTATTGTAAAATTCTAGCGGTACCAGTCCATTATTTACCTTATTTCATCCACTTTGATATTACATTTTAGGGCAAATTTAGTCCACGAAATTTAAAGTAGAACTGAATGCTTAATTTTTGTAATGTTCAAACATTCCGTCTTATATAAGTGCTCGAAATCTTCCTCGTCCTTAAAATCAACGTGGTTTCAAGATTAAATTAAATATTCTATTATTCACGCCATCATTTCTACGAAAAAAATTTAATGAATTTCCCTATTTTTCCTCCACTTTTTAAACTTTTTCTCCCTTTTCAAACAACAAGATCTTGAGGGTTTCCGAACTACTACCACATTCTGACCATTAAAGTATAAATTCGACCGCTTGTTACCTTCTTCAGCTATAGATATTTACATTCCAGATTCGGGTCCCAGTCATTGAACCACTACGAAATGTTACACGGGATAAACAATCGATTGCTTGCTAGTTGGAAGAATATATACAAATTGGCTTTGATCAGTTTTTTATCTGAATTTCAACTTCTGATTGAAAAAGGTGATTTGAATAATTGCAGTTTTTTACTTTCGATTTGTGGCATTCTCAAAAGTACTAATTTCTTTCTGCAGTAGATATTACCATATTATTATCTTCTTCCTCATTTCTTTCTTATTTGATAATTATCACTTTAATCATCAATAACAATGATATGTTTTTATTAAAACTTTCTTCTAAATTTATAAAGTGTAACTTGTTCAGAAATTTTCTACAGTGAATCTTTTCAACATTTCCAAAACTTCTTCAAAACAGTACCAATTTTTATAACTACTCTGATTTCGCTATAAATTTAATGTATTTGTGACGTGAAGGATCGAATAAAACATATCAAATTCGAGCAATAAATGGAATTTTCCTTTTTTTTTTTTCAATCTTTATAAAAACATAGAAATTGAAATAATCAGATGCAAATCAATTATATTTGACCTTATTGTTTAAAAGCATCTTCCTGTATTTCATTATTTGCAAAAGTAAATTCGTCGCGAAATATTGAGGGAAGTCGTTTCAAATGCCAACAGTTTGAAAATGGTTGAAATTGAGTAGAAGCTTTTATTGTTTACCTAAAAGCTAACACTGAACAATGATTCTGATCATTAGCAAAAATCCACTGAACAGTGTGACTTATCAGTGAAGTTAGGCAATGGGATTGGAATAGAAAAAGATGAAGTTGGATTATGAAGATAACAGAAAGACTGAGCCGTGAAGAGATAATATTAAAATTTATTTGAACCAATACAGCATGTTGAAGTTTTCGGGATAGTTTCAAATAGTGATATCAGAAATTAGATGGTGCGTAGTTAATTAATTATCCTTGCAAACCAATAAGGCTTCTTAATGCTCCTTTTTCAGCTATCAAATGAAAACTGATTCAAAATAATGCGTTATGTTCTATAACAATGTTGACAAGCAATTCTCCTTCGTAATAATGATAGAAATAATTACTGAGGAATATCAGGCTTTATAAATATATGTGTGAAAACCCATTTTGTTTACAACAAAAATTAAAGCATAGTCAGACTTTTTACAAATCATTTTGTAATTTTTTTTCCATTCCAAGATATCTTTTCTACTGATTATTCGCTTTAAATGAAAGAAGTTTATGGTGAAGAGTCCTATTTGCATAGTCTTAGATTAGGAAATTCGGACAATTTCTGCGTTTAAATCAAAACACACAAACATTTTAAAAAGGAAATGATTTTATTAATTAGTTATTAGTGATGTGTGAAATGACTTACAATTAATTCGATTCTTGAAGGAAGGTTGAATAGTCGGCAGTAAAACAATAGCTGACCTGCTATCCCAACTTTGTCATTCTTTTAGGTATCTGAAGCACCTTGAAAACGAGGGTCAATGAGGCAACAACATGAAAAGAAAAGGGGTGTCATCATCCTTTCATCACAACCTCTCATTATCAACATAATCTATCAAAGAAGCATTAACATCAGCTGACAGTGATCGCGTTGTCATTTGGAGTTCTATTTGGCGACAGGGCCAGAAATGACAGCGCCACAGTTTTGTGTCCGATGGGCGGTCTTCGTTGTCTATTTAAAAGGAATACTTTCTGGCAGTTAGTTTCAGATCACTTGATCGAAACGTCATCACGTACTTTTCAATCTTACTTGCACTTATTCTTATACGGTACCTTTCCTGTATTACTTACTGCTGTTGTTCTTACCAAGAATAAGAATGATCCACATCGTTATGTCTGTAGATGATATCGCCATCGTTGCTGAATCCCGTCGTTCAGCGGAGCAGAAGGATCGATTTGGGAATATTCGCCTCAGTGTTTCCAGACGAAATCCTCCACCGTCATCAAAATAAACATCCAATACGCAAGATGAATCCACTGTAGATGGATGCTGAAGCTGAAGGACGATGCTACTACTCAGATGTATCGCAGATCAAACGCGAGTTCTGGAATCTAACAACACTCTGTGCCCGAACGACAGCACCGCTCAAGAGAAGCAGCATATTCTGTAGTTTGTCATCTAATTGTGAAACAATCTTATTCGTTCAAGTCCCAACAACGCTTACCCAATTAATGGACCCAATTTCGCTGTTATTTCTGGTGACACTTAACCGAAAGAAAGAAGCTTCTATAACTCACGCAGCAATTGATGCACGGAAAAGGAAGGCCCTACTAGCAGAATTTCTTCACTGTAGTGATTCCATCACAAAGTTGCTTGTTTTGATTCGGGATTCCAACAACATTTATGCTAAAATCTCAGTCTTACCTAGTCAGTTTGTCTGTAATTTCGACTTGCGCTATACATTTGTACATACCACTCAATCGTTCTAATCACTGTATTATATAAAGAAGTGAGAGAATAAATTAATGGCGAGGGCATGTTAATTGGCATAATATCAGTCAAATTCTTCTGCTTATCTGAATGAGAATAAGAAAAACAAAAAAGAGCACCAAAAAACTAATTAAAACACAAAACTTGTACATCATAAATGATTTGTCAAATGGAAAAAGATGCTCAAATCACTTATATCCTTATCATGTGCTGAATCAAGAGCTAAAAGTTTATCAGCATAAGTATCGTCGGAACAATTTGGTGAATTTTCCTGAAAAATTGAAAATATTCCCACTTCTTTCTGATGACACTATACTAATGACAAACAATTTC
>RCAB01000978.1:0-10150 GCA_003640385.1 Setaria digitata
CGGTACACTTAATTGATCGGTATATCTCTTCCACTGGTACAACTGATTGATTGATGAAATATGTACCGATCGATATTCACCAATCAATCAGTTGTACCGATTCACCGGTACATTTAATTGCAGTACAATTGACATCCCCGACTTGCTAGTACGCTTAATGCACTAGTGTATCTAATTATTAGAAAATTTACAAAAGTAGTTTTTTTTTCCTTTTCAACTAGCAAAATACTTTTATTGCTTAAAATTGAACTGCCTTGACGGATATCAAAATTTCTTTTCTGTCAGTTTGATTTTAGCAAAGCTTTGAAAATAAAATTTTTTACTATTTTTTATGCCAAAAATTTACTTTCCGATTTTTCAAAGGATTCACAGATTGACTGTAAACTGTAAGACTGTAACTGTTTTGTATGTATTATGTATATTTTTTGAAATAATTTAAATGTTACAAAAATAAACAAAAATGCAATTATTGATGGAGTGAATATTTTAATTATTGAAACACATTTTTTCTATTTGGAAACATTATTTCGGGTTAAAAAAGTAAGCATTTTCAATTTGGCGAATTTTAAATGTTAAAATGTTTGCTCTAATTATCAGCTCATTAAAATATTTCGCAACTCCTTTCATTTATTAATGAAAAGTTTTCAATCACTTCTGCTATCATTTTGTTTATCATTATCCTTATCAATGAAATCAAGTATTTTCTGTATTTTTTCTCTAATTTTTACTTTACAAATGAAAAAATATTACTAAAAAAGACAGCGGCAAATATTTATTGCCGCAAAGAAAAAAGTTAAAAAAAAAAAGGAAAAAAAAGTTATGGCTGCATAGCTCACCAGATGTTTCAAATACATTTTTTTGATTGTTTCAAAGAGAAGATTTCAAATTTTTATAGCTAATTTCTATTTCTTCCTAATACTTTTGCCTTAATTTTTCGCCTAATTTTATCAATATTGCGCGTTATCAATCATTATTAACACTTTTATCATTGAGATTTTGCTGCAATTATTGATGATTATTGTTGACAAATTGATTAGATTATTAATGATTAGATTATTGATGACAAATAAAACATATTCCAATTTTTGAAAGGCAAAAGTAAATCACAAATTTTCTTCCATTTGTTTATTTTCAATTGGTCAATTTCAATGACACATTTGATCCAATTTTTAATAATATTTCATCTCGCCTTCTTCTTTCTTACTTCATACTTAAATTTAGCCTCAAAAAAAAGTTGAGAAAAAGGAAAAAAATTTACTTTCCACAAAGAGTGAAAGAGAGGAAAAAAAGAAGCATTCTTTCCTGTTACTTTATTCATCTTCCTCTTTCAAATTTAAAAAATTGAAAATTGTCCGATAAAACATACACACACAAAAAATTTTAAAATTGTCAATATTTTATTGATCCGGAAATATTCCAAAATGCGGTACTAGTTTCCATTTTTCATTGAACCGGCAAGCAACTAATCCCGAAAATTCGATGAAGTGTGTCTTCTTGAAATGTGTCATAATAATTTTTGACATTTCATCGATTTATTGACTCATTCTTATCTAAAATTTCCTCAGCAACAATTCGAGAAAGTATACTATTTTGCATAAATTATTTACACCACCAAACGCCATTCATATTCTTTATGGAAATTCCGGAATTTTACCGGATCAAGAAATCCGGGCATACTTTAAATAATTTGAAATTTTATTAGCTAAATTTTCGGTTCCTTTATGATAAAATCTTAAGCTTTTCCATCCCTTTCCATATTCATTGGAATATTTCATCATTTAATTTCACTATGTTTGTATACTTAATTTTATTACTTCTTTATTTTTTTTCTTTGAAATTTTTATTGGCAATATATCGACGGAGCTCTTTTATTTCGTAGTTCATTTTATACTGAACTAACTGACTAGCTAACTAGCTATTGGTTTTGAAGTTCGATCTTCAATGCGAGACGCGTTTATTTCTCTTTTGTTAGTTTGCTGAATTGAATTGAATGATTTGCTCTCATTCAGTTGTCGAGCTAATTTACTTTTAAAGTTTCGAATTAGACGGAAGGTTGAAATTAGCCAATATTAGCCTATTCGTTGTAACTCCGTCGTCGTCTTTTTGCATCAATTCATTCATTAACCACTTCTTTCTTTCTCCTCTTCTGTTTTTAAAAAAAATTTTCCGGATTTGCTCTCTTTTAGTAGCAAATGAAAACCGGAAAGGGAAGAAAACGAAATAATTATTCTTTTCCTGACTCTCTGGACAAAAATAATAATCCCAAAGGAAATCGTAAATAGAGCCGTTACATCCTTCCATTCCTCTGTTGTATTTTTTCTTTTCTAATTTCATCAATTCAAATTTTCTTTGAACTTTTTCCTTTTTTTTTCGTTTTTTGCTTTTCTTTTTTTTATAAATTTCTATTCATTTGTTGTTTCTATTTCAGTGCCATAATAGTTCTTAATAGATAAAAGTTCAAAGTTTAATTTTGTTGTCATTTCTTGATTGTTTGTAAATAACATAATGATTAACTGATTCTGTAGGCTTCCTAATATAATCGGTCATTTCCAACAATTTTATTTCCATCCAACAATTTATCATTTTCAATTATAAGTTTTCGTGAAATGTAAAGAGCTAAAGTTGTAAATGAATTCCGAAAATTTCCATCTTCTGAGTCTAATTTCATTTCTCGGCGACTAACGTCGAATAATATATTTAGTTAGGATAGCAAAAGTGTAAATTATACGCAAAAAGACTTTGGATAGGTTTTAAAGATTTCCTAATATAGGAGGAATAATGCGGATAGAAAAATTGAATTGCTTGACACATAATGTCCTATAACAATCATTAAAGTTGCACTCTTTATCATCAGCCATAAAATCCTTTATCATTTTTCCTTCTAATCTTCTTCACAACTTTTTCTCGAGGCATGTGATCAATGAAAAAACTTCCTTCCAGCTAAAATATAAATTTTGAATTTTCATTTGAATGAATTAAAAGTCACAACAAACTCATACAACAGTCAACCGTATCATATCATTACATCAACTATCATTACATCAGAATGAAAGAAAAAGAAAAAAATTGTTCCGTTTGGAAAAAGCCACTTAAACTTATATACAATTTAAAGTAATTTTCCATTCCGGTATATTCGTTCCTTACACCATCAAAATAAGAAATGATACTAAAAATTAAGATTACTAAAACCGTACTGCATAAAGATGTACTTGTACGAACACGTGTACTTATAGTTGCAAAATTACGCTTATTTACCCACACCAAGTGTACTTTACCTGGAAAAACACGCTTACTTAGCTGTATACAGAACTACACATTACATATCTATATATGACAATATATACCTGTGAATGGAAATTTTGATAGTTTTCACATGAATTTATTCAGTGGAATGAACGTTCTTCCCATGTTCTTTTCATTTTAAAAGTTCGCAAGAGATGCACCTGTCTTCTTCCATTTTCATTAAGCAAAGTTTAAGTCAACGACCATTACAGACAATGAATGAACGTTTTCTATGAAGCGATTTCTCAGTGGAAGTGTCTTTTTCTTTCGTTTTTTGAAATGAAAAAGAGAAAGGAATGTAGTAATTTAAGGGATCATATCGATTCTGGTACCTACCAGGGAACATGCTGAGAAATCTCGAAAGGCTTTTGGGAAAACTTCGTTCAGAAAATGATACATTCACTACCGGATGTAAAAGTTTCTGGTGAAGGAGATTCCAGGAATTCTTCTGCAAGGAAAGGGGAGAGAGTAAAAAAGAAAAACAGAAAGTGACTTTATTTAGTGTTAACTTGTAATCATCGTTTATTCAAGTGATTTTGTCTACCAGAGTCATTTGGCAGTACGGAATTTCATTTACGAAAGGGATTAATCAGGTAAACAGCTTTAACTTCTCCGTCTTTCCGTATTTGCAATCCGTTGATTTTCCTTTCCCTGCAATTAACTGTTTTTGAATGTTTACAGGAAAGCGCATATATTTCAGTTGACTTAAGCTTTACGATATTTACTTAGTCTTATTATTCTCGAGAATAAATGCATTGGGAGCAGAGAATTATCGCGAGATCCCGCATTTCTCCATCCCAGTAACCATGTCATAGCTCTATACCTCAGTGATCATTTTGTGCTTCATGGATCACAACGACTTTTTTTTTCGATATCTTTTTTCAAAACAAAAAAGATTGAAATTATGAACCATTTCAACTATCAGACATTCCATTCTTTCCATTTTCTCTCAGTTAAATATGCTTACGTGTCAATTCTCAGCAAAATTTCCATTTTCAATCTTTCTCAGTTTTCTTAATTACTCATTAATTTTAACTTAAATCTGTTCAAACAACTATTTTTTCCTTTTCATAGTGTGTTCATACAAAACCCAAATTGTCATTAGTAAATGTTTCGGATTTGAAACGATTTTATTTGTCCTCTTGCGATTCGCAACCCTCGTCGCTAAACGACCTTCTCAATCATTACTGCTTACCTGCTCGTAATTTGCAATCTCGTTGCCAAATAATGTCATCCTTTCGCTTCTTCCTAAATTCTTGTTTTATCAAATTCTCCTCTCTTATCAATAACAATATCAGTTTAGTTTAACCATAAAAAGTACATCTGTCGCATACAATTCCTCTCACTACTCTTGTCTCCCTCTCCTACCCATTATTTTTCTTTCCACTTCTAAGACCTTTAAGCTGGTTTTCTAATCTTATTCGAATTCGAAAACAAAAATTTAGTGAAATTAATAGCTGATGAATAATTCAACCGTTCTCTGATAATGCTATCAATGATTAATACCTGTTAAGAAAAAATACGAGAAAAGAAAAACGAAAATAAAAAAGGTGAAATGAGAAATTTCACCATGCAGTAAAAAACTTGATACTTTGATATTTCATCTTATCACTAAAAGAAGGAGGATGAGATTTATCACTAAAAAAAAAAAAAAACACTGCAAAACTTTTTAACAAACAATTCTCTGATCATCATGCAATAATAACAATAATAATAATAATAATAATAATAATAATAATAATAATAATATAATAATAATAATAACAATAATAATGATAAATAATAATAATAATAAAAACAGTAATAATAATAATGATAATAACAATAATGACAATAATAATAATGACAATAATAATAATGATAATAATAATAATGATAATAATAATAATGATAATAATAATAATGATAATAATAATAATGATAATAATAATAATGATAATAATAGTAATGATAATAATAATAATGATAATAACAATAATAATAATGATAAAATTAGTATAAATTAGTGGTAATTTAAATGAACAGAATTGCTCATTTGCAAGAAGCAGAATTTTATTGCTAATTAATAATAAGTTATCAAAAAGAATTTTAGCGTAATCAATTATTTAAGGCGGCAGAATATTTTAAGAAAATATCAGTTGTAAAATTTAAAATTGAAAAAAAAAATGACCACTTTCATTATCCACAAATGAAATAGATGGCAAAATCTTTGATAGCTGTCGTTCCGTCATTGCTAACTTTCACTCCTATCTATTTCTATTTACTTGGATTTCCATTAAGTAAACAAATAAATCACTAACTTTTTATCTTTTTCTCTCAGATAAAATTTATTCTAGTGATAAAAAATTTTAAAGCCTTTATTATTGAGTCATTCATTTCCTATTACTTTAATTTTCGAACAATTTCTTCCAATGACGGCATGCAGTAATTTAGGGAGGAGAAAAAATTCTTCAAAATAAGCATGCAACTATCTGACTGTTGAAAAATCAGTGATAATTTTCTCCATCAATTAAGAAATTGCAAGAAATGAAAAAAGAGGAAGTTTATTAAAAAAAGAAAAATCAATAATTTTTAAACGATCAGATAGTTCTGTGCATCGTGATGGTAATCAAAAAAGAAAAAAAAAAAAAAATGAAATTTCCTTTCCTCGTCATTAAAATTTAAAATCATTTAAGGATGAAATTTCCTTTCTGCAAATAAACGTAAACATTGCTCAAAACTTCAACAACATCTTATCTTTCCTCATCCTTATCACTTTTAAACTTGATAAAATTTATGCTAAATTGGTTCAATATTTTGTTGCAATTTGTCGTTCTCTCTAGGTCATTTGATAATTTCAATGGACTAAAATGTTTAGTACTTCAGTTACAGTGCCAAGATTCGAAGGATGCTAGAGGGAATTGTTCTAATCTCAAACTTCAACTCCAACTCTGATCCTCATCATGTGAACAGCACTTCAGGACACTTCCTTTCTCTTTGATATTCAATATATGGCCATCTTAATTATTATTCCTCCCTCTTTTCCAACTCCTTCTTTATCATTCGCCTTTATGGATTAGCTAAGCTTCCCTCTTAAATACCTTCGATATTCGAATTCTCTTTTTTCCTTTTTAATTAAACATCATTCAGCTTTTCATTTCCTCATACCTTTTGTTACGATATAAAAATAATTAATTTTATTTCAGCTTCTTTTTTCCCTTTCATTTTCTTTTCTTTTTTTTTTGATGTAATTCAATTTTATGCTATGAATTTTAATTGCAATTGTCTTGCAAAAATTTTTTCGCATTTTGATAAATTATACTTCTAATTGCATTCATATTGATTTACAATAATAAATCACAGGAAAAAAATCAATTTTTATTACTAAAAATTAAACCTTTTCGTGTTCTTTTTTTTCCTTTTCTTCCTTTTTTTTCTTGAAAAATCCTAAAAAAATATTCAATGAGATGATTTAACGCTTGAATAAATTGAAATGAGTTGTGTGTTTTCATAGCAATATCGGATCGCTTTCCATTTACTTCTTGAAGTTTTCTACTGATGAATAGTTATAAGTTAAAAAAACGAATTAGAATTCACAAAATATCGATTGATTAAAATTAAACTACTTTTGAAATTTGTTAAAAATTGTGCCAATTAGTGGTAGAAATTCAACTTCCTTTTTTTCTTTTTTAATTTGCATACTCTTTTTTTTTTCTCTCTATCATCAGTATTTATGTGAAACTTGTAAGTATTTTAAATGAAGCAAGAAATTTGTAACAAGAGCGAAAGTGCGGTGAAGAAAGGGAGAGCTTTGGGGAACAGAGGATTCATCTTGTTTCTTTCGCTTATCACTGATAACGAATCATTTCTTGATTTGATAGTCTAATATATCGCAACAAATAAATTTCATGTTTTGCATTAGCTTCTTCTTCTTCTTCTTCCGCTCTATCCCCATGAGATTTCTCTCGAAACTTGCTCAAATAGTTTTTCCATCAATAAAACTAGACAAATCTGTTCCTGTATTTCTGAGTTTTTAAAAATTTTCATCGTAAGCACATTCTATAAATAGTTGATTAAGAAATTAAAAAAAGAGAGGAAACAAACAAAAACAACAATTCATTTATAATCATTATTTGTGATTCATATTGTTCATTATTATTATCATTATTATTATTGTTATTATTATTATTTGTTATTATTATTTGTTATTATTATTTAATATTATTATTTATTATTATTATTTATTATTATTTTACGTCATTATCATTGCTAATATAATTATTCCGTTATTTTTATCATTATTTATTACTGCTTCTTTTCCGTCCATTAAGAATATTCCCATTATGTCATTTCATTTTTATCACTTTTCACTAATGATAATAATCATTGCTATCACTTTCTAAAACTTCTTGCTATCCTTAAATGACTAAAATGAGTAGAATAAAGAAATTATACATTCTAATTTCTCTTTAAATTCGTCATTATCGCTCTTTTCTTCATTTGTCTTCCTTCTTTTTTTTTAATTTAATTTCCATCTTTTCATATTATCCTTCGTCATTTCTATAGTAATTTAAAATGATATATAGTAAAATTTCAAGCCCTGCCTTAAATTAAATGTGCCATTCAGTGTGATCATTTATTGGTAAAATTTTTAGCTTAGCCAACCTTATTGTTCATTATGTCAACAAAAGTTCGTCATCTATTAATATAAATTATTTTTTTTAAATTTCAAATACTTCCTGAGGAAAAAGTGTTTGTTTATTTAAAAACCAATATGAACTTGTACTTCGCTTCAACTAAATGTAAGACAGAGGAGATGAGGAAATGAGAGACGTTACGATCGATAAATAATTTTCGATTTCAAGTCACATTAATTATTTTGCTTAACTTAAATGATATACGAAATATTCATTGTTTAAGAAACTATCACTATTTAATTTCTTGATTTAACAAGCAACGAATAGATAAGATTACCTTTTATCAGCTACACTTCATCCCGATCAAAAAAGCAATCATCTGTTATTGCTACATAATTAATTATCTCGATTTATAATCACTAGGTAGATTACTGATCATTTGTGATGGACTATTATTACCAAATGCTATTCTTATCATTTTTGTCTTTCAAATTCTCTATTTTTTTTTTCGCACTTCAGTTTAATCACCTTATTATTGTGATCATTTCATTATCTTCATAATTAATCCCATAATACAAATGAATCAGGAATCTTACATTGCATGTCTTCTTATCATTCTAATGCAACGACAAATTAAATTTTTCCTATGGCATATGTCAATTTCAACTAATATTTCCAAATCTGTGCAACTTTTTTTCTCAAAGTATTTACAAATAGCTTTCATTTTATAGTAAGATCAAATTACTTTCCTCCTATTTGCCATGCATAGGTTTTCATTATTATTTCACTAATTAATTGCATATTTCAGACTGTTGGTTTTTAAACTGAGATTACTTCCAGTTATCATATGCAATAATCTAAGATAGATTTATTTGCAACTTAAGTGTCCTGCACATAATCCTAGCATTACTTACATTTCGTCATATCTTTCCCCACCTAATAATAGTAATTGCTATCTTCATCTTTTTTCCATCAATCTATTGCTCTTTAAATATGCCTATCAGTTCTATTTTATCAATTTAATAATAGCAATTAACGATAATTTTTGATCACTAATGATAATAAAATATCACACATCTGCTCACTAATATTAATAGCATTAATTTCTATCATTAAATTTTCTCATTTACAAATAGAGCTAGCAACATATTGAAATTGTGAAAATTTGCAAAAAGATAAAATTGATGATTTATTAGCATTTGTAATTTTGCTGGAGGAGGAAAGTTTCTTCTCGATATGAGGCCAAGAAATGTGGTTGTCGAGAATGATTAATGTGTGAGGCGTGATAACGATCATGATTACGCTGCTTGCATGATATCAGCTTTCACTTCCTCTTCTTTTCCCTTTGCACTTCCCCCGTAACACCGCGAATTTTTTGTCCTTCTCCCTTCCCTCATATCAGTTCCAGTATAACTTTTGAATGAAGAAGGTCTAAATATTTCAGTTACACCAAATTTTCTTTCTTTCTTTCCAAGGAACTTGCTAAAAAAGGAAAAAAAAGAGGAAATAATATCGCGTTATTTGAGAAATTTCATACAGAAAGAAAAAAAAAATTTTTGGAAATTATTTTATTGCATTCGTCATTTCACTCTGTGCTTATATAGTAAATGGCGATGATACCAAAAAATAATTTCTTTCGAGATGTCAAAGTTCATTGAAGGGTCAAAACTTTGCTTAGTAATTAATTTATTGAAACTTCCAGTCTAAACATTGTGATGTCTAAATTTACATTCATCAACTGTTTTCTTCCAGCATTTTTAAAAATTGGCCACCAAATAATTGACCTAGTTTTAGAAGTTATTTTCATAATTTCAGTTGTTATTTCAAATTTCCAGGTTGGACAAAAATTCTGTCAGATGGAAATTTCACATAAAGCAATTAATATTTAGATGGGTTCTGAAATTTTTTTTCGAAAAATAAGAAATTTTGATTTTAATTTCGAAATTTGATATGGTATAATAAAAAATTAGGCACTTTTTTCTTATTACTCCTACATATCAATAGAAATATGCATTTCAGGGAAGTTAAAATGAGAAAATATAGTGTAATTATTGATAGAAAACGTTGATGAAGTACGTAGCACTTCTTAGTGAAACTCGTTTTAGCAATTGATGAAACCTGAAACCTGTTTGGTAGGTTTCTAAGGTTTAAATGAATTGTCATCAATAGTCTGAATCTGAAATCAGACATTTTTACTTAACTAACTCCCGCATTCCTCTCTTTTTTACGTTTAACGATCACTTACTCCCGTC
>RCAB01000979.1:0-10100 GCA_003640385.1 Setaria digitata
ATTATCTAGTTCGATCTTAGTTTTGTAGTAGCTTTCTTCTTCGGGTAATTAACAGGTATATTATATTGTTTGATTCTAATTTTGTACTAATTTTCTTTTTCAAGTAATTAGTTAGCCAATATAATATCTAGTTTGGTCTTAATTTTGTCGGAATTATCTTCGGATAATTTGTTGTCGTTTCTGTTGTAGTAATACCTGGATAATACCTAGGTATTACTACTGACTGATTATATAGCCTTTAATTATTTGTAACAAATATTGTATAAATGATAGCTTTTTTATAATTTGGTTTTTTTTTTAAGTGATACTGTGACCCGTACAAGTGTGTGTTCATTTTTTTTCATCATTTTTTATCTACTTAAGTATGCCTTATTCATTATTGAAGAAAAAAATAGGATAAAATTGTATCTATTTTAAATGGCGAATTTTAAATTTAATTTAATTTCTCTCTAATTTTCATTTGCATTGCCATTATCATCATTGATATCATCAGTAATCAGTCACTTCTGTAAAGCTTCAACAGTGTTGCTCAGTGTATAATGACATGATATTAGAGATATGATTCGTGGAGAATCAGAGAATAGCATTAATTATAAATATGCTGCTTTTATGAGAACAGTAGAGTTGGATAGAGATTTGAAGGAACAGTCATTACCATTATCAGTATTGTTAGGAGAGTTCAAAATTTTGCTAACAATAGTGCTTTAAAATTTGGATAGGAGTTGGATGAGGTGTAAGGAGTTCGAATTCCGAAGCGAATTATTGAATAAAGAATTTAGAAATAGTATATTGCATATAGGTTGGGAAGATGTTTGAAATACCATTAATAATTATCACATGAGAGTAATTTATTGCTAGACTAATGAAAAAAATAAAATACCGTATTGATTGTTGGATTACGGTATATGTACAATATTGATTGTGTGATTAATGAAAATATATGCATGAATTGAATCAGTTGAGCCAATTAATTGGTTAAAAAAAACGAAAAACTTTCTGTCATTTTCAGTTATATTTCCTCCAGTACTCTTCACATCTTTTTTTGTGCCTTTTTTTTAGATTAAAAAAAAAAAAATCATTCTTTAGAATTTCTAAATAAGAAATGAATTCGTTTTGTGTATGTTATGTTTAATATTCTGTCTGGTTTATTTATAATCCTACGCATACTGTATATGTTACAACATATAACAGATAGAATTTGCTGTTATAATTCAATTTTGTTTCTAATGAATATTTCGAAATATCTGCGTATGTAGGAAGACTGGAAAATTTATACAATTTCTTTGTCCAAATCTATTAAAAAGTTTAAAGAGGAATGTTCTCTTTTTTTTTTTTTTTCTTTTTTTTTTTTTGCAGAAAATTGTCTTTAGAAGTAGCAGGATCGATTATTGCCCCAGCATTTCGTGTTTTTCAGACTGTGGAGGAAAAGTCGAACGTAAAACTGAAATGTCTACATTAGATGATCTGAAGATCCGGATTGTTTCGGTGATTGGTTCAGAGAAGAATGGATGCACCAAAAATGATCTAATTCGAATATATAAGTATTTGTTTTTCAGTTTTCATTTTTTTAAAAGTTGTATGCATGATTTATATAAATCCAAACTGAGTTTGACCATATGTTTCATTTTCTTTATTTTTGGACTTGCGTATTTAACAGATTTTTCATCAGATCCATTCTTTCTTCGCACTTGAGATATATGAGGCTTTTATTTTCAGGTATATGTACGGTAAAGATTTGCAGCTAAGCGATCATGGTTTTTCGGATTTGGATTCATTCCTTAATTCACCAATGATGAAAGGAGATGGCGGAATTGTGTATAACAATGGGCGATATTTTGCAACTGGAGATAAGAACACTGCAAAAATGCTGGAGCTCGTTCGCAATACTAAATTTCGCAGTGCGAAATCACGGCGAAAATCTCATTCTGCAGCTACGCCATCTGTTTGTGGTAAACCGTTTTTTTTTTTTTTTTCTTTTTACTTGATGCGTTTTTTTTTTTTTAATAATTTCTTTCCTCACCTTGGAGCTAGAATTAATTGGTACTGTTCTGAACAAAATAAAAGTTCCTACAATGCAACGTTTTAAAGAGATGAGTTTCTTGGTTTAAATTTCAGTCATATTCAAATTTTTGCGAAATATTCCTTCATATTTTAATTAATAGTAATTGGTAGTAAGATTACTGCTATGTATATCATATAGTCCGGTCGGTTTCAGCTACATCACCTTATTCTGGTTCTAATAATGCTCAGAATCATAAACCGCTTGAGAATTCTCAGAAAGACAGGAAAGAAGCGACACAGCAAATGGTTCTAGGAAAAGTTGATACGATTTCGAAAAGTCTGTCATCAACAAATGCTAAAACAGCATTCTATGCAAGGTCCATACTTATTATTTATGACTTTCTGATATCTATCTATCTGTATGATATATGTAGTCTAAACTTTGTGATTATTTTCGATTCTTTTAGCAACTTGTCAGATTTAGAGATCTAAACAGCTAATGAAAAGCAGGTCCGTTATATTCTAACAGCGGATTGGAAGAATTTTTGTCATATTCTAAGATTCGGTCGAAGGTAGAGCTATTTGGCGCTTTAAAATTGAACAATCTCCAAATTCCTACATGGTCATTGTAATGCTCTTGGTTAGGTCCTAAAGAAACTTAATCTATTAATTGTGGAGGAAGGGGATTGATTAAAAATTTAACTGTCCATTATTTAGGTACATGGCCCAAATTTCGGATAACCAGCAGTCAAGGTTCATTGCACCTATTCAAGCTTCAGGTAATTATCCAGTCATGCCTGCTGGGTAAAATTGCGGTTATGGTATTCACTAGACTCCGTCAATTTCAGGTGTTTCCAACTTAGCTGCTAATCTTACTGTTATATGTTATTTGTTGATAATTTGGCTTTTTTCCTCCTCTGTCGCTGAGATTGAAGGAGACTACTTCTTACGATCTTGTTTATTCCAGAGTGAATTATGTAATTTAAAGTTATATTTTGAATGTCTTTAGGAATTCAACGGCGGCCATTTCTGAATGAAATGAATGGAGTTCAAAAAGACGGGATGTTGAAGTCTCAAAAGGTTTCTGCTAATTTTAGTCCCAAGATTTTTGATGTTTTAACTTCCTGTTCTGCTTTTTTATTCCTTCCTTTTCCAAACATGCTTCCATATTTGCGCCCCATAGTTTACAAATAACTTTTATTTTTTGCTCATAGCCACATTTATATAAATTGAGAAGGTCAGAAAATTTCCTTGTTTTATTCCGAACATTCAGACAACTTAATTTTGATTTTTTTTTTTTTTGTTGTTAGAGTCTGATAATTATGATAATGCAGAGGTTTCAGGAAAGAAAACTGGCCTTCAGGAAAATACTTTATTTGATGTGTGAGCTGTTCTTTAGATGGAGCGTGAATCCTCCTAAAAGTCATTATTATTCTCATCCTGCTAATTCAGCAACTTTTAATCATTATTACATCATTACAGTAAAGTAGTAAAAATTACTGCCTAGGGAATTTGAAAAATACGAAATCAAATTTGGACCCCTTTTATATTTGAATCTAAAATTTCAGTTGTTTAAATTAAGTTTTCTTAGGAGTGGTCAGTTATTTTGCTAGTTTCAGGGTAGGAAACGACTAGTAAAACTTGTAGAACAACATGGGGGCGAAGTATGTTTTTCTGAATTGAAAAAAACATATCAACGCAACTTTAGTGTTCCCCTCAATAATACCGAGGTTCGCATTTTTATTTGTATTTTTACGGACATAAGAATTTGTATAAGAGGTGTTTGGCATGGATAATGCGTAGTTTCGGTTATTTCAATTTTCAGTTAATGTATTTCAGTGGATTTTTTTTAGCTTTCCCGTTTATTTGGTGTTAAAGAAGAAGAAATCCAAGATTTGTACAAGTTTCTCAAAACTCATTTCCGCGACTATATTCAGGTGACAAAACATGCGCATAACGATCTTTTACTAACAATTTGTGACGATGAGGACGATATTGACGGTAATTTCAGATTTTTAAATTTCTAGTAAAATTGATTTATATTAAGAAATCTTATTGAAGTTAAGTTAAGGTGTTTATGTATTAGAAATAAATAGTTTATTTGAAATGTAAAGTAAAAATGATCATTTATTAATATCTTGAATTAAGGGCGCAACAATTATTATCATCTATTAGATTCATCAGATACTAAAATCTTGTAGTAACCATAAAATTCAATGAATGAAACTCGACGTTTAATGTGTTTTCCTTATGAAGGCTTTATGTGATCTAATTTTTTTATATGGATTTAACTGCTGATATATAATTCACTGACTTAATCTACTTCTATTTTTTTGCAGAATTCGAAAACCTTAGCGTTATCGATACTCCTGCCCAGAGTTCACTCCCATCAAAAGTAAAGAGTTTCTATATTTATCTTTGCTTTTATCAGTTGTTCGCCTCCTCTTTTCTCACTTTCTACCTTTTTTCTTTTCCACAAGAAATTTTTGTTAAATTTTTCAGTCATCCTTAAGCTGAATGAAATGAATTTAGTTAGCTCCAGAATCTGTCTGTTTTGATTTTGCAAAATTTCCTCAGGATTGATTTAGGCATACTCATTTTCATCTCGAGGCTTACGCCGATAATCCCTTGTATTTTTTTTCTTTTTGTCAACTGGAACAGTTTTATTAGTGCAATTGTGACTATAAGTTTTAGTATCGCACTATAAATCCTGATGTTTTATCAGTAAAGACTAAGACTTACTGAAAGTGTTCCTCACAATTCGGAACTTCATATACCAGTTGTTAGTTACTGCAGTATTTGTAATGTTTCTAAGTCTTTTATAATTTACTGCTTACGAGCACGGGAACATAGGATTTCTTTCAGGTGGATGATGAACCGGAATATTGGAAGGGGTCAACATTGGTTTCTTCGATAAGGTCAAAAGATTATTTACCATACAAAGTTTTGGGCGATAAAGTGCTTTCTTTTGTTCGAGCGAAAGGTCCTTTTAAGGTATCTTTCATTCGTCCATTCGAACAGTTGCTTTTTTTCGCAGTTTGCAATCTGAAAGAAGTGAATTACTTTTTAAATATCTCTCTGCAATTTTTCTCCTTCGTTTGCACCATAACTGTGCCTAATTTGTAATGGTGAAAATAATATTTGTCAGGATATTATATGTATATATATATATATATATATATATATATATATATATATGAAAGTTTTATTATAATATATATTATATATATATATAATATAGTTTTATATATATATAAAACTTTTTTCAATCAGGAAGTGAGAAAAGTCGAAAATTTTATTTCCCTAGAATTAACCTACCGCATGTGATGCTAGAAGTTGTGCAGATGAATATTATGCAAAACTTTCATCTGTTTAGAGTAATATTGCTTGTGGCCAACACTTTTGACTTTGAAATAATGAGATTTTTTTTAAAAACTTATTTTCATAGATTTATTTAATATACTTTTTCTAATATCATGTGCATTGTATATATTTCATTTGAGGTCTCTGATTTATCGAAAATTTTTTATGAAGAAGATGCTAGGCGTATTGACCCAAAAAATTACCGAGAAGGAACGTGGGAGAATGTTATACGAAAAATGCTTTCACTTGGAGGACATCCGGAACTCATACTGCGGGATGGTGTCAGTATTTCATTTATTCGGAAATATTTTTATACAACAGAGACTGTTTCAGATCAGTTTGGTCTAACCTTTTCAGTTTTGGAAGAAGATCTGATTTGTGTTTTGCTCCACTTTACATATTGTTCTGGCACAATTTGCCAAATTGAATTTCTAATTCTTTTTTCCTGTATTCATCAATTTTTGCAGATGCTTGATCTCCGAGACAACCAGAAATCCATGATTTCGCTCCCTTGCTCATCTGATAACTGGACAGATGGCGTTGAAAGTGAAAAAAAACAGTTGATGTCTGTAAATGTCACTGATAATACCGTACCAGTGGCTGCAGTCAGTTTTCTTTTTTTCTTTCCATTTCCTGAATTTCACGTAGTTTTGTTTCTGGTATCCTGAGTTTGAGATTTGCAGATCTATGACCTGCTGGTGCAAGCGGGTAGGCCTTTACCTCAAAAAGAACTAATGGAAAAGCTCCGTGCTAGGGGTATCGAAGTGAATATTTGTCAGCTTACAGTAAAGCTGATAACAAAGTTTAAGGATGTTTTCCATTGCGAATTTCACCTCTCAGGTATTGGTTTGTTGTATTGGAAATAATGAGTGGACTTGAAGGCAAAAAATCGAATTTTATACCGTCATAATGAAAATAAGCTTAAATAATGACTTGCGAAATTCGGCGATAATTGATAAGCGAGTTTTTAAGAAGGATTTAAGGAATAAATACAAATACAATAATTACAATCAATGATTTATTAAATCACCAAAATGTACTTCCGTATTCCTTTGTAAGATTATAAGCATTTCTCGGCCCTTTAGGAGCTTTAATATCGCTGGCACGCGGTACGAAGAGACCTGTGGAAACAATGATATCGTCTCCTTTACCGTCATTCACTAAGCNGTAAGATTATAAGCATTTCTCGGCCCTTTAGGAGCTTTAATATCGCTGGCACGCGGTGCGAAGAGACCTGTGGAAACAATGATATCGTCTCCTTTACCGTCATTCACTAAGCCATTTGCAATAGGCACTCATGTTATGTCGGATTACTGTTCCACAACCGAATCCGCTGATAGTCTTTTCAAACCGGTAGGTTTTCTAAAATGATCGCGGATCTTTTATGTTTTCTATGTTATGAATCTTGCACGACATATGCGATATTTGAATATAATTCATCATATGTGAGAAGCTTTTTTCTCTTGGCAAAATATAACAAATTCTTAGAATAATTATGCAGTTCAGATATGTCATTGTGATGATTGCCCATCCATTTACCTGACATTTCTTGATGATTGCGTTGCACGAATTGAATGAAGTCCTACTTGTTTTGTGTAAGAGGAGCCTATGGATTCGGCCATAAGATTTATTTCCTATTAAGCCTTTGAATGGTAAAAAAGGACTTAGCCAACTGCTGTTCTCCTGAACAAAATGAAACAGATTTTCGAGATGAACTAGGAATATGCCTTTTTTTTTTCTGGTAAATAACATCCTGCCTGTATCATTTCTATAAATTGCTTGAAAGGAAATTTTTCATGATAATATAAATAATGCTAGGAAAAAGGTGCTAGGTGTAGGGGGCAGATAGTGACTTCTTTTAGTGAATGGTACTCATTTTTGTTTTTTTTATTTAGATCATATTGGTAGATGTTGCACTTGTTAACGAACCACCAAATAAGCTTCGAATTCAGGCATCTTTTAGGCTTCGTTCCCATGAAAACGCATATAATTCATTTGAAAATAAGATGAGGTAAGTTCTGTCTATATCCATCAAATCGTATTTTATTACTAAAAATTTCCTTTTAAAATTATGATCAAAATAAAACATTTAATATCCGAATAAATTAGCAAATTTACAAGTAGCATGAACTTCATGATTTGAAATGACAGTACATAAAATGCTTTTATCTTTTAGCCAACATTACCAATGTCTTGGTCAGGAAATGGATTACTTGGTGGAGAAACCTATAAAAGAGTGTTATTACGCCTTCAACGATGTCAAGGACAACCGGGTTTATCGAGTTCAATGTTTAGGTAATGGTAGTTGTGCTGGTACTGTGTTGGTGTATTTGATTGATCAGATGCGCTATCAAGATGCACCAGTTAATCAGCTAAGAAAGGTTTGAAATATTCCTTTCGAAATTTAAAAGGTGATGAGGGGATTCTAGTTTTTTAAAAAACCTCATGTCTGATATAAAAGTTTTTGAATAATAAAAAAAAGTAAATTCAAATAACTCAAGTCATGGATTTCATGCTCCATATTATGCAATTATTCTTACTTGGTAAATCTTTCAAGTTGAAAACATGTACAGCGGTCTTATTGAGCTCAGAAAAAAGAAGGCATTTTTATTATTCCGATATTTCTGATAGAAAATTAAGAAATCAAGCATGTCAATCGGTTCTTTATGGCAGACCTACTCTTTTTAGAATATAAAATTAGTTTTGAAGCCTGATAAATTTTTGAAAGCTTTGTTAAATATTGCAAACTATGCACAAACTGTTTTTAGCTAGTTAACGATTATGCAAAACCGGCATATGGTGTGGTAGCACGGACTTCGCCATTTATTATTACACCTGGAAAAGAGGTAAGCAAATCAGTTTTGCAAAGTATATGAGGTTCTAACGAAATGTAAAAGAGATAAAAAAACTTTGTCCCCTAAGTTGTTTTTCTACTTTTATTCTTTGTTTCCGTCTTGAAAAATGAAGAGTTAATTTCCAACGGTATTCTCAGATGTGTTTTGTAGTAAATGATAATTGAGCTGCTCGATCGAAGAAATTTTGCATCAAACAGCAGTTTTCAATTTCTTTGTTTTATATTTAATTTACTTAGTAGTAGTTCTGATGAAGGTTCAATTGTAGCATGTGGACCAGATGAGTTTATGTTGATAAATTCTTTCTGCTGAAGGAAATCTTTAAATTCTTTTTTTTATAAACTTTGCCGAAGAATTCTGCAAAATTATGGACTCAAAGACATGGATTCTGACAAATAAAATTTTTTAACTTAAATTTTTAACTTTTTAACTAAAAACTTTTTTAACTTAAATTTTTCAACTAAAAAGTTTATAGTGAAATTCTACTTTTCTGGAGTCCGAAAATAAATCTTTTAATTCAGGTTGAGTTCCACAAATATTTCGTGTTTGTCTGTTCAAAGCTTCGTGATACTAAGGAAGATATGCAAGCCTACATAGATTCTGAAGTAAGTTCTCTTTTTCCTGGATTAGAGTGATTACAGAATTTCAGGTCTAAAGGAAAACCTTTGTGTTAGTATATCTCACTTCTAAAAAAAAAAAATTGAAAAAGAAAAATTAATTAGTGGATTTTAAAGGACAGGATCTCATTACCTTTTGAGTCCCTATTTCACCACATGAAAAAAAGAAAAAAATATCTCATATTTGGTGAGAAAGAAAATTCTTCTAAAAAAAATTATTTTTTTGGAAGAAATCTATTATTTAATGTTTAAGCGTTTTCGTCTTTTAATTCATTTTTGTTTTAGCCGTCAAAAAAATTGTTCGAACTAAAACAGCTATACACCGAATCATACGCCGACTTAAATGTGCCAGCAACATTTGTGCGACAAAATCTAATCGAAATTTTTCCGCAAAATCAACTGTGAAATGAAAGTTGTTGCAGTTGATCTTGTTGATTTTGCAAATGAAAGTTGCGGTTCACTAACTAATGCCCTCTTCGCCTGATTGATAGTACTGTATGTGACAGGAACAGATGTAATTTTCTTCATCAAAATTTTTATGCTGTTATGTTATTATGACTACAATTTGGTTGTACTTTTAGTGAAATATATAAGTTTGTACAAAATAGATTTGACTAAGATGACTTCAAATTTGCATAATTAAAATTGAACATTGAGAATTCTATAGATTCAAATTAAAAGAAATGGTTTCATGTACATCGGAAATGGAGTCATGGAAATTCTCGTGACCTTGGATTAAACCTTTTTTCACTTTAATTTATATCCTTCCTTTGATACACATTGCATTCTTTCGCAGACATTATTCTGTACACAGAGGAACTGTTGTAATAAAGGGAAACTGTTTGATGTATTTTACTTCAGATGTCGCATGGTTATGAGTGAGAATTTCCTTTTAAAAATTTCTTAAACAATTCTAGTAATAGGCAATATCTTCTACCAATCCTTTCATTGAGTGTTTTTCGTTCTTTTACTAAGCAAATTTTGGTAATTTGCCACTTTTGCAAGTATTTAAACATTAAAATTCAGAAATAGTGAATAAAAGAGTAGTCTATTCTGCAACATGAAATATGTCAAATAGATAAAATTTTATAATACAATGTCTTCACATTTCCGAATCTTGCTTTTTCCGATATGATTGATTATTTGTAAAGCGCCCATAGAACGATAATTATCACTGATTGCAGCAGCAGTACAAAAGTGTTGACTTTTTGTTGCATATATTGGAGGAAAATTTATCATTTCGAATTTGGATTTAAAAAAAAAAAAA